>JAKUCV010000516.1:4696-67887 GCA_028386065.3 Turnera subulata | reverse complement strand
TTCATAGGAAGAGGGTATATCTTCTTGTGTGAGGAGTCTTGAAGTGAGGTATCTTCAAGCAAGAGAGCTGAGGTTCATGTGACTTGAACTTTCAGGGTTTAGGATTCTTGTGACTAGAATTCCTAGGTTGTAACGGTTTGTTAAGCACCCGTAAGCTTAACGTAGATAGTGAAATCTTCAAGAGAGACTTGAAGGGCTGCATTAGCCACACTAGTAGAGTGTGTGTGAACCAGGATAAAATTCTTGTGTCCTTCATTCTTTTAATTCCGCATTCAATTCCTGCCTATTTCGTTTTCTATTCGATTATCGCTATTCACCCCCCCTCTAGCGAAGGGACATTGTCCTAACAGCAAACTGGCGTCCCTCGACTGGATCCATCATGTACTAATTAAATGACATAAATGCAAAATCATAAACATATGGAGCGAGCTATGCACAACAAATAAGCAAAACAATCACCCAAGGACCTACCGCCCGCTGTGCTACTAAAATGAAACGCCCAAACCAACAATTACCCAACAAATAATAATTATCGAACAACAATGCCGACACGTGCCATAAAAAATGTAAATATCAGAAATAACGGCCCAACGGCCCAACATCAATACAGGTCACCCGATCTCGGGGACATCGACACATAAATCCGTCCCATCGGCCCAATACCAAAAACACCTCATCCGAACCCAGGGACCCAAAATATAGCACAGCGGAAGCAATTTTATCATTCTCAATAATAGTATAAAACCATGCAATGCAACTTATGGATCCAAGTCCTGCCCGAGGTAACGTCACAGCCGCTAGAATGCATCGTACCTGAACCACAGATAACCCAACCTACGGGATGAAAGCCCGCAGGTGAGGGGTGAGTTCGAAGTGCTCACCGGTACATTTAAGCACAATCATGGATAAACAGAGATATGCAGGCAACCATAATACTTCAAAGAAGAAATACATCAATACTTCAAAGAAGAAATACTGGCAACAATAGCCACAACGTACCAAACCAAAGACTCGACCCAAACATACCCAAGACTTAATTATTATTTCAATTTTATCTTCCGGGCCCCGTCACGGATAAGCTAGGGTCGCACGAGGTTATCAACCTGTTCCTGGTGCCAGATCAAAAAGAACCCTGGATCAACATCCCAATAACAAATCTTAGAGATCAACATCCCAATCACAATCTCAGGGATCAACATCCCAATAACAATCTCAGGGATCAACATCCCAACAACAATCTCAGGGATCAACATCCCAATAACAATCTCAGGGATCAACATCCCAATCAAACCGACATCAACATGCCCATCACAAGTAACCCAGATCATGGCCACCACAAAACAGTCTCAAACCATCCGGTCGTACCTCTACTTACCACGTGACAATTAAGTCATATCCATTCCAAAGCCAAATCACAGGAATCGACATCCCAAAACCAAACCAGAAGACACGACTCACTCATTAACTTTTCCAATTTTAATATCCGGGCCCTGTCACTGGACAAGCTAGGGTCGTACCAGGTTATTAACTATTCCGGGTGCCAGGCAAAATAATACCCGGGATCAACATCCCAATAATATAACCAATCCGGGATCAACATCCCAATATCCAAATCAAACCGGGATCAACATCCCCAAATCAAGAAACCGACCATGGCCACCACAGAACTAGCCTCTAACCATCTAGTCGTACCACTACTTTCCACGTGACAATTAAATCATCATCATTTCCAATTTCCATTTCCATTTCCAATATCCATTATCCTTTTCTCAATTTTCCATAATCAACAGTCCAACATCAATCTCAACACAATATCCAAAGATTCAACAACAGACAACACAACAGTTCAATCAAGCAAAACAATATCAAAGAATCACACACAGAACCAACATCAACAAATGCATATCATCAATTATCCAACAATAATATATTTCATCACAATTTCATATATTCATTTTCTCAAGTTATTCAACTTTCCATTATTACAAGTTATTCAACAGTCCCAACCATCAACAATTTCATAACACCAATTGTTCACAATTAACAGTTCAACATCAATTACAACACAATATTCACAGAACCAATAACACAGTCCAACAACAGCAACAATAATAACCATAGCAGTCAAATAACCAACAATGACCATCTCAACAGTCCAATCGCACAACAAAACACACAAAGTATTACAGGCACATATCAAGGGTTATCCATCCTCACCTTAGCCAATTATCAGTTATGGAATCCTCAACAGGTTCCAAAGCCAGTTCCACAGGAACTGCTCGATATCGAATCCTATATAACAAATAACAAGTATGCTCACATAAGATGCACAGTGATTGATATGCCATAATACGTTGCATTTTCTTTATCATCATCATTTACCGTTATTGATTCTTTTTCCATAAATAATATATCGTATTTATATCCGGGTATTATTCCGGTATAATACTTGGTAATCCCCTTCCCAAAAATATTCAAAATATTTATGTAGCATATATTCTTTTCCAAAAATATTTCCATAAAATAATTACGCTTCTTTGAAAGTAATCAGGTATGTATTTATCCATATCATATATATCAAAGGTAGTCATCATATAATATTTTATTTATTTATTATTTTTTTTTCAGAAATGACAACATATATATGTATTTCCGAAGGTACTATTATATGTACTGGGTAAAATAATTTTCAAAATTTATTTCCATAATATATATCCTTCTCCAAAAATAATATCTTAATACAATCATATCTTAACTCCTCAAAATAATATAACGAGGAGATTATTTTTATTTTCTTGAAAATTCTTTTTTTTTCATAAAATTACTTTCCTAGAAATATTTATACTATTATATATATGTTTTCCTTTTTTTTTTTTGAAATCGGACTGGGCCAAATAGTACCAGCCCAGACCACACACAGTGCCAAGCCCAGGCTCCAACCACGAGCCCAGGCACAGGCCCACGCCCAGGCTTGGAAGCTGACCCAGTAGCCCAGCCCGCCAACTCCAATCCTGACCCGGCCTCGACCCGACTGTGTTAACGGGTCAAGTTGACCCATCTGGGTCGTCTTCAACCCGGGCTGCTCACATTGGAATCGTGGTGACGACGGAACGGGGCGGCACGGATCGACAAGGCGACGGCGGTAGGAGGCACAAGCGACTGCGAGGAGGTGTGAAGGTGTGTCGTCGATAGCCCACTGCGGCGGGGAGAGCACAGGCGGCGGGGCAAACTCGCTTTGTCGAGTTCGTCACGACTCGGGCAGCGATGACAAGCTGTAGGGAGGGCGGCCAGCGAGGGAAGAAGGAAGGAGGAAGGGGGACAGGATGGTGATGGCTGCGAGTGGAGGCGGTGCTCACGGGGAGAGGAAGGAAAAGAAAAGAGGAAAGGAGGGGGATGGCTGTTGCAAAACGGTGACGTTTTGCTTGGTGCGTGTGTGTGTGTTTTTTTTTCTGGTTGGTTTTGTGGGTGAATTGCAGGACTGGTTTCTACAGGTGGTTTGTGCAGGAAGAAGAGAAGGTGTTACTGGGTTTGCAGGGCAGAAGGAAGTGAAGATGGTGGTTCATGGTGTTTATGCAGGAAGAGGCAAGAAACACGGGTAAAAGACATGCAGTGCATGGTACTGGTAAGACACGAGTAACACAGGAAAAGGCAACTCACAGGCGTCACAGGAGAAGGCCGCGGCAGCCCACAATCATGCAGGCTATCATGTACCGTTCGGACCAGAAAATAACTGATATACCTCCTTAGTTATATTTTTGGTGCGATTTTCTGATGATTCGGGACCCGAAAAATACCAATTTTGGTTCGTAAAATCCACGGTAAAATCCCAAGCGCGGGAAAAACCTCGGTTTCGAAAAGCGATGCCCGATTTACCTTGAATTAATTACCCAAGATTAAATTCAAAGGTAAATCACTGTATAACGACTTTTACAATCCCGGTGAAAATCCAAATTTTTACCCGGGCTGTTACAAATTTGTTGGTTTTTCTAGCTCCTACTATATAGTTATAAATAAAGTGAAACTACTTGAAAAAAATATAAACCTTGAGTTCTTATAATTATTCTTCTCTATGATTATTCTTTTTATCTGATGTTATCCTGGTTCGTAGTTTTTGCTGACTCTTCGACAGTTCTTTGTTTGATAAATATAGAAAAACTACTTGAAAAAATTATAAATATAGAGAAACTACTTGTCATTCATTATTATATGACATGTCGTTTTTATTTTTTTTATTAATACTAAATAAGTTTATTTTCGTACTTTCGGCTATTTCGCTGTCTTCGTGCTTTTATATATAGTATAGACAATATGTGTTTGATTGAATTTTTTTACCATCATCAAGGTTACGATTTGATCTATGATCTATCCCAATTCTTGAATCTCCGAATTCCACGTGTACATCCTACATACCAATGACTGACCGAAGAATATATTATTTATGAAGAAGTTGAGGGAGGATACGGAATTGGAAAAAGACATTGGGTAATTAAATTAGATTTTCAATTTTCTGTTTCCTTCTAGGCAATAAGCAGGTAATGGCTAGGAATCGATGGCAGGTTCCGGTCTGTCAACCTTGGTAGTTTGGTTTAATATGCTGCCCGCAACTTGTCTTTTTACAAAATAATAAAAGGAGGACCAAAAGGTCGCTACAAAGTCTTGCATTAATTATGTAATGGCGGGCACCGTACACTTCTGTTTGGCGACCATTTGACCTGCTATATAGCAAGCTAGTTTTCCATGGAGGATGATTGTGATGATTGATGGTAAAGCCTCCTCCTCTTACAAATCTTTCACATACAGTGTGTTCCTGAGTTTGATCAGAGGGCCAAGTTCGGCCAAGGGTCTCACTGAACCTATGGGAAAAGGCGAGAAAGAGAATGCCAAAGTGAAAGAAGCTGAAAAGAAAGCTTCTTCAAGTTCCAACCTGGCGAATTCTACTACCACCAAGAGTGCCAATCTGGAGGAGGCCAGTCACGTTGAGGTAAAACAGTATTAGTGCAGCTCAAGTACAGCGGAACATTAGCGACCTTTTATGTGCCCTAAGAAGAAAATTTGCTGTCATTTTGATGATTTAATGTGGTTTGGTGGTACGTACACACATAATTTTCTTAAAATTTCGTCCGAAATGCTTACACTTTTTGTTGTGATTACTAAGCATGAGAATACGTTCAAGTATAAAGTAATACCAAACTCAGAGTACCACCTCTTTAAGGCTGCGTTCCTTGGTGAAGAGATTAGGATGACCCCGGGGATAAATTAAGGATTCAAATAAATTCATTAGGGTATGATGTATAACTCATATTAGTTATTATTAATACTAGTTTTTTATGCACGTGCCTGCACGTGGTATAATATTTTTTAAAAAAATTATGAATTTCCAAAAGTAATCAATATATAGTGTAAATAGTAATTGTTAAAAATAAAATATTCGTAATATAATAACAAAATACTAACATTTTCCAAAGAAATTTTTTTGAAATATTAATTATAGTAAAAGTGTTTCAGAAGCAAGAAATAATAATTTAATTTTTTTCCTTCTAATTTTTTTCAAATTCGGCTGTGAGTAGTTATCTCCATTTTTCAATGCAAATCAAGATTCTTTCTTTTCCTGTTTTAACTCCGAACTTGCAAATCGTAGTTCCCAACAACAAATTTTCTTCTCTTTATATTCCTTTCATTAACTTTATTCATCTTTATTAAAGAAAATATAAAGTTTATTTTGGCAATTGATCGGCTTTTCAATATTTTCATTTGTGTGCAAAATATTTTAAATAATTAAATTTGTTAGTAATTGTTCAAATTTAGTTATTTAATTATCAATTTGTATTAATTATTTACCTTAACATTGGACGCATGAGGTTACATTAGATTACTTCGTTTGCCACGCCAAATAAAGTAACAAATACATTTATTTTCCTTCGGCCATTTGAAGTCTTAGCAGACGCCTATTATATATTAAGCATTAATTTTTTCATAAGTTTATACTATATATCTTAATCATTTAGAATTTTCATTAAATCATTCGTTGATTGGTACTGGTCATACCCATTGCCATTTTTTCCCATGTCATTGTGCTTTATTATTAAAAACATCTACTTTCCTTCCATTTTATTTGTCTACATAATACCATAGTTCTTCTCTATTGAAGACATAGATGGAAGAACGGAACTAAACACATGGTAATTAACTACAAAGTTTAATTAGATTTCAATGCACTAAATGGTAATGCATAGTACCATGGTTCTTCTATTATTATTATTAAAAATAATACGTTGCTTTTTAAATTTTTATTGCTTCTCCTTCCTCTTTTTTTTTCTATATAAATTTTGTTTATCTAAACAGCTAGTATAGTGAATCATTTATACAACGTCGTTAGAATATTTCCAATTGCTTATTACTATCAACAAATTTTTTTTTACATCTTTATGCTTTTTGTTTGAAGATTGGATTTTATATAGTTTTTAATTTCTCGACACCCATATGGGGCCTAATATTATACTTTTTTTTTATTCAAGTACATTAATATAATTTCAATTGTAACCTTCGATATTTTGTATAAAAAGCTTATATGTATACATTATTGTATGTAGTATATTTCACTGCAATCCTTTCCATACTACCATTTTATTACCTGTGCATAGTCCATTCGGTGGATAAGATTATTTATTAATATGATATGACAATTGACTTTAAGGACCAAATTATGAGGTGGGAGTCCACCTAGAGTTACTATATTGAAAAATTCTTCTTGATAACAACGACAGTATGTCTTATACCACATTATCAAAACTTTTAAATATCATATTGTCTTGGAGTGCCTTCTCTAACGGAGGGCCCTAACTCGGATGCTGTAATCCGATCCGGGATATATGTACCCTTTTCAGCTGCCTGGGCAGGTACCAATTTTGTTCCCTATAAGAGGTATGTATTCTCCCATCATTTTTCTCTCGTTTCAAAGTGTTGTGTCCTTACATCCCGTAGATGCCTTACTAAGAAATGGGTATTTTTGCCTGTGAAGGGCCCATTTGAGAGAGGAGCGGCCTTTTGGGTGCCAGGGGACTGTCTGACGTCTCTAATGAGGTGATTCTAAGATAGGCATCTGTAAAAACATTGGTCCCTCTAAATGGTATTTGGGAAAACATTCCGTCATCTTTGATGGGATTCTGGTTGAAACCTTTGGAAAGCTTTCCATCACAAGCCCCTAGTACTTAGGGTGACCGTTTGGGATTCCCGAGCTTCCTAACATTGGATATGGCCATGGGTTTCGAGTGGAGACATGATATAGATCATTCTTCATGATCCTCAAGGAATCAATTGCCTTGTATGAGTTTTTGGTGAGGATTTTTCTTGAAGAGCAGCCATCTCCCACTAAGCGTCCTGCGAGTGGTGGTTGCTTAATATTTGTTTGCATGCTGAGTGTGTGATCATAGGGAACTTTTCTTGACCCTTGTCTTGGAACCTTCGTAGGGTTTTGGTTTTTGAATCATTTTATGGGTGGCCTTCATTGAGCACCTCATATCCTTCATTTTGGGACCTCTGAAGGGTCTCTATTTTGAACAACTCAACAAGTCATCTTTATTGGGCACCCTTTGGCCTTCATTTTGGGACCTTCCTTGGCTCCTTGCTTTGAGCCACTCGATGGGTTATCTTTATCAGGCACCTGCTGGCCTTCATTTTTGGGTACCTCCGTGGCACCTTGCTTTAAACCACTCAAGGGGTTATCTTTGTCAGGCACCTGCTGGCCTTCATTTTTGCGAACCTCCGTGGCTCCTTGATTTGAACCACTCGATGGGTTATCTTCGTCAGACACCTGCTGGCCTTCATTTTTGGGAACCTTCGTGGCTCCTTGCTTTGAACCACTCGAAGGATTATTTTCGTCAGGCACCTGCTGGCCTTCATTTTTGGGAACCTCCGTGGCTCCTTGCTTTGAACCACTCGATGGGTTATCTTCGTCAGACAACTTCTGGCCTTCATTTTTGTGAACCTCTGTGGCTCCTTGTTTTGAACCACTCGATAGGTTATCTTTGTCAAGCACCTGTTGGCCTTCATTTTGGGACCTCCATGAGGACTTTGTCCCCTAATAGGATCTTTATTGGGAACCACTCCACGGGTTATCTACGTTGGGCACCTGCTGGCCTATTTTTTGGAACCTCTATAGCTCCTTACCTTGAACCACTCGATGGCTTATTTTAGTTAGGCGCCTCTTGGCTTTCATTTTAGGAACCTCCATGGGTCCATGCTTTTAACCACTTGATGGGTTATTTTTGTTAGGCATCTCTCGGCCTTCATTTCGGGAACCTCCTTGGGTCTTTACTTTGATCCACTAGATGGATTACCTTTGCTAGGCACCTCATGGATGGGTTTCCCCTAGTTTTGCATGCTTCCATTTGATTATTTTCTCTTTGTCTTTTGCGGCGTTGGACTGACCTGACTTGTTTGTTTTTGTACAGATCTCACGCTTGAAGACTACAAGGAGGCCACGACATCGAGCGAGATTGCTAGGAGTGGCCATGCTCAGGGTTCTAGCAGGGGTCGGAGTGCTGCCTTGATGGACCTTTGGGACCGTGTTTTCAAAAGGAAGGTGTCCCCGAGACCTAAGGGTATGCCCTCTAAGGTTCCCCGTTCATCTCCCCAGGGTCTCTGCATTCTGGGAAAGCCAGTAGGAGGGTGACGGACCCGGTACCTCGTACCAAAGGAGCGGTCGTGGTTGACCGTCCCATATCTTTTCCGGAGGCTAAGGAGTTGGAACTCTCGGCTCCGTGACATTTTATATGACCCATTCGACTCCCGAAGCGGGTAATATACAATGAACAATATGGCGAATAGGTACCTGGATGGAACACCTTTCGCAGAGAGATTTAGGAAGGCCAAGGTGGCGCAGGCCTCTGAGTCTTGGAAGGTATCATGCCCACCCGTAGTTGTGTTTGTTACTTTGTTGTTTTTTTTCCGTGGTGGGTGTCTTACTGGGTTTTGCATTTTCCAATCGTTCCTTAAGCTCCAAGTATGGTGTCATCGCGTCGCCATCT
Source organism: Turnera subulata (assembly GCA_028386065.3). Taxonomy (NCBI): domain Eukaryota; kingdom Viridiplantae; phylum Streptophyta; class Magnoliopsida; order Malpighiales; family Passifloraceae; genus Turnera; species Turnera subulata. The sequence goes on along the minus strand of JAKUCV010000516.1, from coordinate 58,861 downwards.
TTATTCATGAAAACGAAGATTCGGAGCGAAATATTGCGGAGCTCCAAGAGGAAAGGGACCGGTATAGGGCCTAACTTGACAAGTACTTCTCCCTCTATTTGGACTTCATCGAGGTAGGAAACCCTCAGTCCCTTTGCCATATTTTGGGAAAGAGAGAGGAAGAAGAATACTGCTTTCGAGGAGGAGATTGCCACTCTGGAAGTGCAAGTGGATGCTGCTGTGGAGCTGACCCAAGATTGTTTGAGTAAATGGGCGGAGAAACATCGCAAGGGCATTCTGGCTATGTACCCTGGTGCGGATGTCTCTTTCCTATCTACTTCTCTAGACCTTATTTCTGGAGAGGAGCATATCGTTGATGATGTAGAGGAGCGTCAGGCTGATCCTGCTGTAGAGGGACCGGAGATTCCGGCCAGTGAGGATCAGCCCCAACTTCTGCGGATGGTGCTGGACCAAGTGGGACCTCCGTGGAGGAGGGTGAAGCTTAGTGCCTCCTTGGGCCTATCTATCTAGCCCCTCCTTTGTGTTTTGTAACAGCATAGATCTTTTCATCAAGGTTCCGGACTTCCCTAGCCTATTTTGTATCCTATGATAGGCTAGGATGATTAGCTTAGCATGTAGTCTATATGTGTAGGACTGTTGCGTGCTTCCGCATGATATGTATGGGGCAACTCTTGCGTTTATCTCATGATGGCAGCTATCATTGCTTTGTTATGCATTTCTATTCCATGCATGATGATATTTGAGAACTCGTTCGTGTGAGTTGAAATGATAGCACCTGATAGGCTCGACGTAGTTTAGTTGACCCTTCGTTTGGGTGGAACCTCTTACGGGTCGTTCTTTGTCGTTGGGGTACCTCTTGACGATTAAGGTTCCCTGTAGTGTTTTGCATAAGGGGTCGTTTGCATTCGAAGCATGTTGTTACGGTAGCCCCCCTGCCTCATTGTTGAGAGGCTTTTTGTCTAATTGGGGAACTTTGTTGTGTAGGATTTCTGCTTCCTGCAACTATCCTCTCTTGGGTTTGTCGCCTCTGTTTCTTGATTAGACATAGAATCAGTTTTGTAGGATCTAATGGAGGTTCTAAGGTTGGCAGGTATCCTTCTCCTAGGTTCGTTGCCTTGGTCCTCTTGAAGGGACTGAAAGTATTTCTTACAGGATCTTTTGACGTCCTGACTTCATTGGCACCTTTCTTCGAGGTGTTTGTTCCTGTTTGCGGTCCTTAAGATGCACGGACCTTGCCTCGCCCTTCGATTAGGGAGGTAGTGAGTTTGCGTCTTCTTGAATTTGTAAGTACCCTTTCTGGGTATGGGATCCTGTAGGAGGATGAACCCCTGCATGTGCCTTCTGTGCGTGCGAGGTTCCTCTAAGAGATAAACCTCTTTCTTTTGGTGTCCTCTTAAGAGGTGGACAGCCTTGGGTGTTCCATAGAGGATGTCCTGTCTCGTGAGGTCCCGTTAAGAGATGAACCTCGGGTGCAGGTGCCCCGTTAGGAGATGGGCAGCCTTGGGTGTTCCTTAGAGGATGTCCCGTCTCGTGAGGTCTCTGCGTAGGTGCTGTAACGTCCCAGCTTGTCGACTGTCACTGCAGACCAACACGGGACCTTTCCAACATGCTTTGTCCTCATTCGCATGTTTTCGGGGAAAACTTTCCAGGAGGTCACCCATCCTAGAATTGCTCCAAGTCAAGCACGTTTGACTTTGGAGTTCTTCTGGAATGAGCACCGAAAAAGATAGGTGCACCTTGTTGATATAGTTAATACCCATCAAACCGTTTAAGTTATTCTCAATTGTACAGTCCCATTCCTGTACAACCTCGAAATCACTTCATTTGAGCTATTCTTAATTATACAGTCCCATATCCATATAATTACAAAATTGCCCCAACTGTATAGCCCCATCCCTACACAGTATCAGACTTTCTTGGAGTGGCAATAGTTCCAGCAGTTTCAGCAACAGCAGCATGGTGCTCAACCGGTTGCACCTGCTGCGGTAGGTGGTATGGAGAGTGGTTACAAACATATGGGTAAGTCAGTAGTTAAGGAGTTCTCGGGTGAGAAAGTCAGTGCAAAGGATTTCGATGATTGGTTCCGTAAGGTGGAGAATATTCTGGAGAAGTTCGTGTGTCTGCCTGGGCACTGGGCACGGTTTGCTGCACACAAGTTCAATGGATATGCATTGACATGGTGGCGTGGACTTGTTGAGAATCTACCGAGGCCTGTGGAGATGCCATGGGGGGATTTTAAGGAGAAATTCTACAAGACCTAGTCCAGGAGACTGTTGATCAGATCGAGGTGGTTAAGCAGTTCATGAGAGCTGCTCAGGACCGGCAAAAGAGTTTTGCTGATAAGCATCGTCGGGAGATAGAGTACACTGTAGGTGACAGAGTTTTCCTCCGTGTTGCTCCCTGGAGAGGTGTTATCCGATTTGGGAGGAAGGGCAAGTTGAGTCCTCGTTATATTGGTCCTTATGAGATCATGGAGCGGATTGGTCCGCTGGCCTACAGTTTGGCTTTACCGGAGGAACTGTCGCGCATACATGATGTATTCCATGTTTCGATGCTGAGGCGATATCAGTCTGATCCTAGTCATGTTGTATCCTTGACAGAGGTGGAGGTTTCTGAGGATTTGACCTATGTTGAGGAGCCGGTGGAGGTTTTGGCTCAGGAGGTGCGACAGTTGAGGAGTCGTACCATTCCTATGGTTCGGGTCAGATGGAGCCGTCATTCTCTGAATGAGGCTAGGGTTTTTGGTACGGATGGTGCCCATATTTTGGTGGTTGAGACAATCGTGTATCTAAAACTTTTCTCGAGACATTTATGTACCTGGAGTTTTTGCGGGCAGGTCAGTCAGGGGTCTCGGGCGGGGCATGTGCTGACGTGGAAGCTGCCCCAAAATTAGGCAGCTGCCCGTTGCTCAAAACGACGCCGTATCACAACAATACGGCGTTGTTTTATCGTCCACATGGCAAGCATGGGTCCAAACCCACTGTCCCAGCGGCTACCAACCCAGTTCTCACCCGATTGAAGAGGTTCAACCAAAGAGTTAATTGACCTGAAACATCCCCTCAAGTATCAATTATAAAATTTAAATCAAATTTTTTTATTACCATGCTAAATTAAATAAAAAAGTACCAATAATAAAAAATCAAAATTTTCATTACCCTGCTAAATTAATTAAAAAAATATACAGTTCTAATTAAATCAAAATTTTTATTACCCTACTAAATTAAATAAAAAAGTAAATATTAACCTCGAAGGTCTAAATTATAATCCATAACCATTTTTTTAAAAGCCTACAACATTTAAATTTTAAAATAATTTTATTAACCATGATAATTATAATGAGATAAAATATTAACATACTAATCCTATTTTTATTCCTAAATCTCTTATTAAAAATTCTAACTAAAAAATTACAGAAAAAGGTAAAAAAAATCTAATCAACAAAAATTAATTTTCTTTAAAAAAATTAAAAAAGTATTCTAGTCAACAAAAAATTATTTTTCTCTTACAAAAAATTCCAATTTTTATATAAAAAATTATTTTTCTTTTATAAAAAAATAAAAAAAATTACTCAAATATTACAAAAGAGAAAAAAAGAAGTCTACTTAACAAAAAATATCATTTACAAGAAAAGCAAAAAAGTATTCTACTCAACAAATAATTATTTTTCTTTTACAAAACAAATGTTAAAAAATTTTACTCAAAATTTCTATTTGACAAAAAATGAAAAATAAAAATTTTATATAATAGATTTTTTGCCATAGTTTTTTTTTTGAGGGAAAGTATGAAAAAAATATATTTATACAAAAAAATAGAAAAAAATTTACATGACCTGAAGATTTATTCCTCCTTCTCATCATATCCCTTCTTGAAAAAATGATGGAAAAAAAATAATAAGAAATGTAAAAGATAAACCTTAACTATTTAATAATTGTTATTTTTTTCAGATAAAAAGAAAAATTAAAATATTTATACAGCTAGAAAAGAAAAAAAAAGAAGAGATCAGATGAGAATTTTGACCTCTTTATCTATTTAATAATTTTTTAAATATTTTATTTTAGTTGATAGTGATTACTTTTTTATCAGAAAATAAAATATTTATAAGTAGAAAAAAATGAATTGTGCCAAACGAACACCACCCACTATGGCCACCACTGCCGCCACCACCGCCGCCAACACCGCCACCACCATCACCTCCATAACCACAACCACCCTCCCTCTTCCTTTTCCTCCTCCTCCCCTATAACCATCGGCAAAATCCAAATTCAAACCCAAAAATCAAAAACAAAATCATAACCTAACTATCACAACCACCCTAACCTTCACCTTTTTCCTCCTCCTCCCCTGCAATTGCAATCACCGGCCAAATCCAAAACCAAAAACTAAAAACAAAACAGAAACAAAAAAAAGGAAAAAATATATTGAAACACCATGACCATATTCGTGGGTGTATATTTCTTCTTCTTCTTCATTTTTTTCCTTCGTCCATATTTTTTTCTGCTCACCAGTGAAACACCATCACCATATTTTAGGTTTCTATGGGCGGCAGAGGTAGGTGGTGGCAATGGTGGGACTGATACTCGTTGGTGGTGGTTCGTCACAGGAGCAGGTGTGGAGGGACGAGGAGGAGGGGGAGGAGGAAAGAAGAAGAAGAAGAAGAAGAAAGGAAGAAAGAAAAAGAAAAAAAAAAGCGCCGGTGAAGAAGAAGAAAAGGAGAAATAGAAAGAAGAGAAGAAAAAAAAGGAGAAGAAGAAAAAAAATGAAAAGTCGGGTGAAGAAAAAGAAAATCAAAAGGAAAGGAAAAAGAAAAGAAGAAGAAAAAAGAAAAGAAAAGAAGTAAAAAAAAGGCAAATCAACGGTTCTGAAAAAATAGAATCGGTTTTTGGGTAGGGTTGAACCTCTACCGGGTAGAACAGGACAGGAAACCGGGGTTAATGGTTGGGACAGTAGTGAGGCCCACGTTTTTGCCATGTGGACATGAAACGACGTTGTATTGTAGTAATACGACGTCGTTTTGAGCAACGGGCAGCATCCTAATCTTGGGCAGCTACCACGTCAGCACATGCCCCGCCCGAGACCCCTGACTGACCTGCCCGCAAAAACTCCAGGTACATAGATGTCTCGAGAAAAGTTTTAGGAACACGATTGTCTCAACCACCAAAATATGGGTACGATCCGTACCAAAAACCCGACTAGGAAAATAAATTGTCTTACCTTGGTTATATCAGTATTAAGTGGTTAGTATGTGGGGTTCGACTTTCGTTGGAGATAAAACGTGTTCCGAGAAGAAACGCGGGGTTTACCGTAGTTTTGGACTAAACTACGTCGTTTGGGACGAAACTGTGTAGTTTTGGGAAAGGAAAAGGGAGTTGACCAGAGTGTAGGATTGACCGCGCCCAAAGGCCAAACGACGTCGTTTTGGCCTTGAGGCGGGTCAAAACCCTAACTCCTTTTCCTTTATTCTTTCTTTCTTCTCCCGGTTCCTTTTCTTCCCCTAGCCGCCGTAGCTTCTTTCTTCTTCTTCCTCTCTTCTCTCTCTTCCACGATCCTCTTTCCCCTAAATCGTGTGAATAACAGCTCTAAGGCCGGATTCTCTCATTTTCCCTCTCTCAATTTTCTTTTTCTTTCCTCTTCTTTTCCCCTATTTTCTCTCGTCGCCGGTACCACACTCTCTCCTCCTTAACTCGCTGCACCGCCGTCGCCTTCCTCACACAAAGCTCGCTGCCGCCACCGTTTCCTTCCTTTTCCTTTGAGCCACCATCGTCGCAGTCGAGCAGCGTGGACCCGAGGCCGGTTTGGCCAGTGACAAAATCGAGAGGATTTGTGAGTGGAGATTGGGCTCTCTCTCGCGAGCGGCTGCATCGCTGACGAGGTAAGCCGCCAGCTTCTCCATCTCTCTCGTTTGTTTTTGTTGTTGTTTTTCTTCTTGCTTCTTGCGTTTGGGGACTAACCCGTTTCGGGTTGTGTGCCTTTGTCGTCGGGTTGGTTGTTGTGTGGGGGGTCGGCGGGTGTTGCAGGTTGTTGTGGTGGTGTTCGGCCGGAGTTCGTGACAGGTTGTGTTGGTTGGGTTTAGGTCCTGGTCGGGCAGTGGTTGCTCCTTCAGCGGGGTTTGGGGTGCTGTGAATTCGGTTTGGACAGTGGGTGTTCGATTTCCGGGTAAGGATTCTTTTTCCTTCGCTAATTGTTGAAAGGACCAGCTGGGCTACTGTGGATTTGGATGAGATTGTTGTTTGGGATTGTGGCAGATTCGTTGGGGTAGTTGTTGGGCTTTGTTGTTGACTTTCCGGCAAGGTTATCGGAATCAGGCGAGCTAGGGAATTTTCCGACGAGGGCTCGGGTTTTGTTCCGACAAGGCAGAATATTTTCGGCTTGAGGGTATCTCTTTTGTTATGTTTCAATCTCATTCATGGCATGTATTATTAAACAAGTACTTTCATGTATCGGGAATACCGGGTTAGTGGAAACCGTGTGTGGGGGTGTGAGAGTGTGTGGCCGGAAATTTACCGACACGGGTAGAACCATAGGCCGGGAACATTTGGGCTCGGGAATGACCTTAGAACGGTATTTAGGAAAAACCGGGCCCAGGCCCAACTAACTAACTTTAAAGACCTTGAGACTTTGATAGACCTTAAGATATGGGCTTGAGGCCCAACGGCATAACTGGTTAGATAGTGACTTTAAGGAATGGGCTCTAAGCCCAAATTCATAATGGGGGCTTATTGTGGACTTAAGGAAGTGGGCCTTAGGCCCGAGAAATTGTTTTTGACTTAGATGGGCTTAAGCCCGGTAAACCTTAGGTCCCAAACTTTTGGAGTTTTGGTGAGGAGAAATACTCTTTTGGGCTTATATCTCCTCACCAAACTTTTGGAGTTTTGGTGAGGAGATATACTCTTTTGGGCTTAGACCCTGAAATTACATAACCGGGTAACTTGGGACAGGTTTTGCTCAGTTGAGCATATAAGTATCATGCATGCACAGTTTGTTACAATTGTTTTGTAATTATTGTGTGTGTCGGTATTCAGGCACAGGTAATACCTCGGGAGCTGAAGGATCTGTCTTGGGGAAAGCTCCACAGGATAATCGTCGTTGAGGTGACTTTATAAGTCTTTTTATGTTTGTATGCATGTGCTTGTTAGATTGGTGTGTCTGAGTTGCATGCCTTGTTTGTTAACATGCCATGATCTGTATTGTGTGCCTGTGTATTGCTATTTGTTGGACAAGCATGTCTTGCTTAGCTGTTATGGGGTATATCATGTGAAATGATTTTAGGAGAACTGTGTGGTGTGATGTGGGTTAAAAACCCGGATGTTGATTTAATGAATAATTCACACAACCCTGATAGATCAGAACTCTTTGGCACACATGAACTCTTAAGTATGAATAAGAATGATAGACTATAAAAGAAATACTACTGTGTGCTGATGACCGGTTGGTTCGAGCGGGAAGTGATACCCCTCGGGTTTGCATGCGGGGTAGCATCAGTGGCGGATCCAGAAATATTTTTCAGTGTAGGCAAAAAAACTAAACTATAGATAATCATTCTAATCAATAAATAGATATAAGATTTATACTATAAAGTATTAAAATTAATTGAATACTATAATTACTTCCTATGTATTCTTGAAAATGGTGGATAATTTGTTTATTTTTATGCAATCAATACATCTTGGGATATGTAATAATTGATATAATTAATAATTAATAGCCCATCAAATTACAATTTTTTATCAGTAGTGTGATATTCATAATTTTCTTTGTTGAATATTAACTAAACCATTAGAAAGTATAAATGTAAACCGAAACTAGAGATTAAATTAGTGCTCAAGATGTGTTACATTCATTAAGTCATCAAGATTTGATTTCTAACCGCAATTTAAAAGAGATTAAAATTTTCTAGGCATCTTCTTCTACTTACCTATGACAAAGAGACATTGAAAATTGAAACTTGCTATTTTGCAAATTTATTTATTATAATTTAGAAAGTTAAATCAAAACAAAACCAAAAGAAAATTAACTAAAGAGAATAATTATAACAACCTAGATCTGTGAAAGATTGAAACTTGGAAGTAAAAAAGAAACTAAAAAAAGAAGAAAACTAAAAACTTGGAAGGAAGAAGAAACTAAAAAAGGGAAGTAAACCCAGAAGGAAATTGTTAGCAGAGGAAAGGCCGGATATTAAATTTGTCAGAAAATAGACATTATTTCCAATAAAAACACTTACTACCTACATTAAAAGAATTAATTTATAGATTTGACCGACTACGTTATATAAGCTAATTGGATGTCTAGATCTGTTAGGCTTCTATAATTAACAAGATAATATTCTTTTAAGGAAATTCAGTGTAGACAAAATAAAGGAATTAAATTGTGTTGGGCTAAGAATTAATGGGCAAATTTATTTCCTATAGATACCAGTGTAGTCACCTGCCTACAGTGACTACACTGTGTATCCGCCACTGGGTAGCATGGTATATACGGTTTAGCATATGGGTCTGTGATGACCGATTCTACCTCCCTCCTTCTACCTCCCCCTTTCTACCTCCCTCTTTCTCTCTCTCTCTATGGATCACTTCACAGGGCAGCCAAATCCATGGTTTTCTGGACAAGCTAAATTCATTCTTATGCTGAAATGTAGGACATTGGCAAATAGCTTCCTCTCCATTGTAACATGTAATCATACAAGGGTCGTCCTCGTGTCATCAAATATCTATTATCTTTTCAGTATATCAGGGAAAAGTAACCCTTCTACCAAAATTTTAAGTATCTATTTTATTTTCAGAAAATGAGAAAGAGTAACTAGTAAGCAAAATTTTGAACCCCAGCCATGACGTTCACAATATCTTTTCTACTGTTTTGCGAATCTAAAAGTAAAAGAAGTTGGTATTTCTTTAATAACAACCATAGAGTTATCATTAAATGACAAAATTCAAATTTACATTCGAACTTAATCACAGAATAAAAATTGATAATAATAATAAGTGACACCTATGTCACGCGAAGTAAGGGAATAGTAAATCATTCAAAATATAAACTTTGCATGTAAAGGACGAACAAAAGTTGGAAATCTCTCAAAGTGTTTGATGATGCATTATCAGAATGTTTATACAGTAAATGAGAGGATAGTATTAAAACATCGATAGCTTTGACCAAAATTCAACTGCAACACTGGATTTGTGAACCAACCACCGACCCTTATAACAAGAAACAAAATTTGCTTGTGCATTTGTAAAGCTCCAACCTATCTGTGTGGAGTTTCCCAAACTTTTCAAGTTTAACTACAGGTGGTGCTATAGGGTTTCAAACCAAACACTTGTTAGGTGTGGACTGAATTGGTTAAATAAAGAGGAAGTTAGGCAGCCATAAATATTGAACATTGAATGTTCAATGTTTACAGCTCATGTGGGCTGCATTTCAATTTTCACAGCTCATATTGAGTTGCATTAGGTGCACCAAATTTTCCTATAAATAGGCTGAGGTTTTGTTGTTTAAATCATCCCTCACGTAGAAATAAAAGGAAGAGAAAAAAGAAAGAGAGAGGGAGAGAGAAGAGAGAGGGGAATAGGAAGAAAATATACCCAATATTTTCTTAGTCTCCTTATAAAATTAGGAAGTAAAAACAGTGGGACAAAATACTTTGGGCGTATTTTGAAGAAACACTTTTTGTGGGTAGATTTTATTGAGAAGTGGTTTGTACTAATATTTTATATTGGTGAAAGATTTGTAGTCCGTGGACGTAGGCAAGATTAAGGCCGAACCACGTTAAATTCTTTGTGTCCCTTTCTCTTTTTATTTTTCGCGAATCTTTTGCGGTTTTCCCCAACAACTGGTAGCGGAGCGAGGTTCGATAAAAGGTTCGCGATGGCGGTTTCAGGCACAAAGTTTGAGGTGGAGCAGTTTGATGGTAAGAAGGATTTCAGTCTCAGGCAAAGCAATATCAAAGATCTATTGGTGCAGCAGGGCTTGATGAAGACGCTCTTTGGCAAGGAGAAGAAGCCAAAGGACATGAAGAATGAAGATTGGGAGGAGCTCGAGCAGCGAGCTGCCAGTACCATCAGATTGACTCTTGCGCCAGACGTGAAGTACAGTGTGATGGACAAGACAAGTCCGGTGAAGCTGATGAAAATTCTGGAAGATATTTACATGTCGAAATCACCCACAAATCGACTGTTTATGAAGGAGTTGTACCAGCTGAAGATGCACGAAGCTACGCATGTTGTAGATCACATCAATCGCTTTAATAAATTGATTAAGGAGTTGGCTAGCATTGATGTGACCTATGAAGAAGAGGATAAGGTCTTGATGTTGTTGATGTCTCTTTCGCATTCGTATGATAATTTGAGAAATTCACTATGTGTTGGGAAGCAGACACTTTCAGTTGCTGATGTGACAGCAGTGCTAATGGAGAATTTCAAGTTGAACCAGCCTAGCAGCGATACAGGTGAAGATATCGCTGTAGCAGAAGTTAACCGTGGCAGGGGCCCGTCACGTTCTAACAAGTTTAAAAGAAATTCTAGGTCTGGTTCACTAGAAAGAGCAGATTATGGAGATAAAGAATGTTACTACTGTCACAAGAAGGGCCATATCCAGTTTTATTATGAGGAGATGAATAAAGATATGGAAGTACTGAAGAAAAATCGCAAGAAGTCCGGTGAGATTGGGATTGTTGAAGAGGATTCGGATGGTGAACTCTTCTTGGTACAAGAAGCAAAAGGTGAGCACAATGATGAAGATTCATGGATTTTAGACTCTGCCTGTTCATTTCATATTTGTGCAAATAAGGAGTTGTTTAGCAGTTACAAGCCTTGCAGTGGTGAAGAAGCAGTAGCATTAGCGGATAATCATGAATTAAAAATTCATGGTATTGGTAGTGTGAAGATCAAGATGCATGATGGATTTGTGAAAACTTTTGGAGAAGTAAGGCACGTGCCGGAACTTGGAAGAAATTTAATTTCCCTTGGTAGACTTGATTCGAGAGAATGTGGCTTTTCTTCTCGAGGTGGAGTTTTGAAAGTTACAAAAGGCGCCTTGGTAGTCATGAAAGGGGAATTGATGGAGAAGAACCTTTACAGGTTAATTGGAAGTGCAGTGAAGAGCAATACAGAAGTTGAGGCTTGTGCAGAGTCAGGCAGAAAGCAGAACATTATTGCATCCAACAAAAGGAAGGTTGGTTTTGCAATGATGACTCGCAGTAGCGAAGATAGCCGTGTACCAACATATAGAACATTGAAGCAGAAATGGGTCAAAAAGACAGAAATTATGAAGAACGTCAAATGCAATTCAGCCCAAGGTGGAGATTGTTAGGTGTGGACTGAATTGGTCAAATAAAGAGGAAGTTAGGCAGCCATAAATATTGAACATTGAATGTTCAATGTTTACAGCTCATGTGGGCTGCATTTCAATTTTCACAGCTCATGTTGAGTTGTATTAGGTGCACCAAATTTTCTTATAAATAGGCTGAGGTTTTGTTGTTTAAATCATCCCTCACACGTAGAAATAAAAGGAAGAGAAAAAAAAAAAGAGAGAGGGAGAGAGAAGAGAGAGGGGAATAAGAAGAAAATATACCCAATATTTTCTTAGTCTCCTTATAAAATTAGGAAGTAAAAACAGTGGGAAAAATTACTTTGGGAGTATTTTGAAGAAACACTTTTTGTGGGTAGATTTTATTGAGAAGTTGTTTGTACTAATATTTTATATTGGTGAAAGATTTGTAGTTCGTGGACGTAGGCAAGATTAAGGCCGAACCACGTTAAATTCTTTGTGTCCCTTTCTCTTTTTATTTTTCGCGAATCTTTTGCGGTTTTCCCCAACAACACTAACCAAGACGTCTCATACTACATTTAGCTTCTAAATCATACAAACCAGCAAAACTAGTGAAACGAGATACCAGTCCAGCTCCTGCATAAACTGACTGTAAATTGAAGTGGTAAAGATATCAGAAAAAAAGAACGAAAAGTAAATCAAGTTAAGAAAAAGGGAACCAACCAACACATACGATTGGAGAATTTTATAATTAGCATGACTGAAAAGTGTACTTTTTATGCTTATTAAAGCATGGTCATACAAGCATTGAAGGTTCAATAGGAAGAGATTCAACAAATGGAATAAAACACACTTTCAAGGAAATTGATTGATTACCTATCTCTGATTTTATTGCTAAATCCATCACCTCAATCATTTGACCATGCTGAGCATTATCATAAACCACCAGAGCTTCAAATTCTATTCCAAATGGAGGAACCATTTTATAGGCATTAAAGATGATCCGATACTGTATTGTGTTGAATCCAAAGTCAATCAACTGAGCACTGCCCACCTTGCTGAGTAAAAAATGCTCCCCCTGGAAGCCAGAAAGGAAGAGATAATGGAAACGAAAGAAAGTAAATCACATAGGACATAAGGATTTCGAATGGGAAGAGGGAGTTAAAAGCAAAGAAAAGAAAATGAGTGAGGAAAAAGGCATGGCTCTGATTGTAATGAGCAATAGCATCCTTGACACTCTGTTCAATTCTACAGCGGTAGAACGAATGATTAAGGTGAAGAGGGCCACGGCATAGAGGGTACTTGAGTTTGAACTTGCGAGCATGCTCTGCCATTAGACGATAGAGCTCACACTCACAAACATAACAAGCACCGTAAGTAGCGTCACCAACATCACAATTTTCTGTCATTTGGTAGCAGAGCTCATCAATCTTTTTCGTTTTACACCCCGAGAGTCTACAGAATCCCCTAAATCTAACAGAGCAAAACAGTAAACCAAAACAAGAATGGATAAGAAGACCTGAAAAGTACTCATGAAGACAAGAAACACAACAGGGTATATGGTGGTTCACCTTGACTGTGTGGGTGAGGCCTAAAAATCTCCACAAAATCCCTCCCTTTGTTAGGAAAGACAGTATACCTAACATCTGTCACAGCTATTCGAGTTTGATAAATTTTCATCTCCAGGGTAGAACTGTCAATGACCCGCAATGTTAAGAGGTAACTACGACGCCAGTCGAAGTAATTCGCTTTGACAACCTCCACAAGCACCAGGTTTTTGCCCTGGAAAGAAATAGAGGAAAAGGTACTTAGGTTTAGCACTAAATATGCATAGGTCTAATCATGGAAAAGAAAAAAGAAAAAGAAAGAAACACCTTTTTCTTATTGCAGACATCTACGGCATAACGTGAGAGGGCTCTGACTCGATGAAAGTCACAGGTTTTCCCTAAATGCACAGGTTCAATGATACGGCTTGGAGTGGAAGATGGAAGGTCAAAGCCCTAAAGCAAAGCCGAAGTATGTATCATAAGATCAAATGTCAGCCTAAATAAGAGCGCAGGAGAATGAATGTTGAAAGAGAAAAGAAAGGATAGTTGTGAAGCTACTACGTACATTTGTTTGGATTACGTGCTTCTCACGTTCAATGAACTCGTCTCTCTGACCCTGGTCTAGCGCAGTAGAGAACCAATAGGGCTTATAGAAACCTAGAGTTTCATATTGTGAATGGGATACCACTGACAATGTTCCCGTGTATATTATATAGCCAATACAAGTAGTGTTACAGTTGGACTACATGTCCTGCATGCTTTACATGATAAACATGACAGCTACACATGATGAGGAAACTAACCGATAAGATATACCTAGCACGAGTTTATCATCTGAATTACAGTTTGTTGTTTATCCTAGTCTCTACACGATAATCATCACTGATGATTATCTCCAATAGCCCCCCTCAAACTCAGCCTGGTGCATGGCGAAGGTTGAGTTTGTCACGTATCATCCGAAACCTGGATGTCGCCAATGGCTTCGTTAGAATATCAGCAAGCTGGTCATCACCACTTATGAACTGGACCTGCAATTTGCCGGCAGCCACCTGCTCTCTCACAAAGTGGAAGTCAATTTCCACATGTTTAGTACGGGCATTGAGAACCGGATTATGACTCAAGAAGGTGGCACCCAAGTTGTCACACCATAGAGTTGGCCTCCGCACATTAACTCCAAGTTCATTTAACAAGGTTTTGATCCACATGAGCTCGGCAGTTCCGTCAGCCATGGCCTTATATTCTGCCTCAGTCGAAGAATGTGCCACAGTCCGTTGTTTACGGGAAGCCCAAGCAAGCAAATTTCCACCATAAAACACTAGAAACCCAGCTGTTGATTTTCTGTCATCTGGGCAACCCGCCCAATCTGCATCCGTGAACACTTGTACATCAGTGTGAGAAGAGGAATGAATCGCTAAACCAAGATGTATTGTATCCTGCAGATAACGTAGAATTCTTTTAACGGCGACGAGATGATCCTGAGAAGGAGCATGCATAAACTGGCTGACCTTGCTTACAGAATAGGAAATATCAGGTCTGGTTATGGAAAGGTACTGAAGTGATCCAACCAGCCTCCGATATAGTGTCGGGTTAGAGAGAGCTACACCCTCATCTTTTCGCAAATTCACAGTTGTGGATGCTGGGGTGAGAACAGGTTTACACGTTGCCATCCCTGCTTTTGTTAGCAGATCACGAATATATTTCGTTTGAGTCAGAAGATAACCAGTGTTGGTGGTAGTAACCTCAACTCCCAAGAAATACGTTGGCTGTCCAAGATCACGCAATGCAAACGTGTAACCCAGCCGTACTATAAGATCATGAACAAAAGGTGGATGTGAACCCGCAGTTATGATATCATCCATATAGATAAGAATAAAAACTTGGACACCAGATTGATTATAAAGAAGAAGAGATGGATTAGACTTCGAAATCTGAAACCCTTGGTGAAGAAGATAGTCTGTAAGACAGGAATACCATGCCCGTGGAGCCTGTTTCAGGCCATAAAGTGACTTCCGCAGCAAGCAAACATGATTGGGCTTTGAGGAATCAACAAACCCGGGAGGCTGAACCATATATACCTGCTCCTGCAAGGTACCATATAAAAATGCATTCCGAATATCAAGTTGTTTAAGCACCCATCGCTTGGAAAGAGCCAAAGAGAGAACAGCTCGTATTGTCGCAGGTTTCACAACAGGACTAAAAGTGTCCGTAAAATCGATCCCTTCTCGTTGGTGAAACCCTTTCGCAACCAATCGGGCCTTATATCTGTCGATAGTGCCATCAGATTTTTGTTTAACTCGATACACCCATTTGCACCCTATTAGATTTATGCCTCTACGATATGGAACTAAGCTCCAGGTTTGATTTTGTATCAAGGCGTTCATCTCGTCAATCATGGCCCGACGCCATTCTTTCGACTTGTTGGCATTGGTAAAACAGGTTGGTTCAGGTGGGAGAGAATGGTGAAGGAGGAGTAGAGGATTGAGGTGATGGTAAAGGGCTTGTTGTGATGGGCACTGTAGGTGCAGATGAACTCGGCGCAGGAGAAGATGGTGTGTGCGTAGGCAAAGGAAATGGACCAGAAGAAGCTGTAGGTAAAGTTGGAGAAGGGGAGGTACCTGAGACATTGTCTTGCTGTATGGCAGGGAAAAACACACTGAGAGGCACAGTTGTCCAGGTTGTAGCAGAGTTCTGGGTGTGGGGCAAGACCTCCTGTTGTGTACTATACGGAAAAACATTCTCAACAAACTTAACATGTCTAGCTATATAATATCTCTTCCTAGTAACATCATAGCAACGGTATCCTGAATGACTTGGACTATACCCCAAGAAAACACAAGCAGTGGAGTGAAAATCAAATTTGTTCTTATTATAGGGACGCAAGAAGGGGTAACACAAACAACCAAACACTCGAAGAAAACTATAATCTGGGACTTGGCCAAGAAGATACTGAAAAGGAGATTTATTCTTGTTAACGGGAGTAGGAAGTCGATTAATTAAAAATACTGCGGTTTCAAAAGCAAAATGCCAAAAACGTTGAGGAAGAGAACCAGTAGCAAGAAGGGTGAGTCCTGTTTCAACTATATGCCGATGGCGGCGTTCAACAGCTCCTTACTGTTCATGAGTGTGAGGGCACATTATACGGTGTTCAATACCATGGTTGGAAAAATATTTGTGTAATTTTCTGTATTCTCCCCCCCCCCCCCCCTCCCCCCTCCCAATCACTCTGAACATCCTTTATTTTTCTGTCAAATTGACGTTCAACCCGTTTTTGAAATAACATGAAGATAGAGTAAACATCAGACTTATGATGAATAGGAAAGAACCAAATAAATTTACTGAAATCATCAACAAACAAAACATAATAAACGTGACCATCAGAACTGGGTGTAGGAGAAGAACCCCAAGCATCCGTATAAACTAGTTCAAGAGGACAAACAGCCCTTTTATTGGAAACAGGAAGAGATAATCTAGACAACTTTCCTAGGGGACAATGAAGACAGGATGATGGACCCGAAGAAGGAAGAACAGGAAGATCTTGACCCGCCAGAATCTGTTGTTGAACACGAGCATGAGGATGCCCCAGGCGCCTGTGCCACACATTGGACTCCACACGTACAGCAAGAAATGCCTTCAGTCGTCCTTTTATTGAATTGAAAGGAAATTGATAAAGGCCAACAATGCTCGGCCCGGTGAGAATTTGTTTCTTGGTTACCTGGTCCTTGATACAAAAATGAGTAGGATAGAATTCAAAAAAGACATTATTCTCTTGTGTAAATTTCTGAACAGAGAGTAGTGATTTTGTGACAGTTGGGACATGCAAGATATTAGACAGATGAAGAGATGTATGAGGGGTGGAGAGTATTTGGTTACCAGTACCAGCAATCGGAAGATGGGCGCCATTGCCAACCTGAAGAGAGTCCCCGCCATGATACTCATCATATTGGTAGAAATTAGCATAGTCGGGTGTCACATGATGACTGACACCCGTGTCTGGATACCAGGTAGAAGGATCTGCTGTCACCGGAGAAGAAGGAACCCCAGATTGAACAGAATGCACACTCGGAGGTGGCATCTGGGATCGCTGATAACATTGCCAAGCTTCATGCCCAAACCGACCACATAACTGACAACGTGGTCGTCCAGAATCAGAGTGCCAAGTAGGCTGACCGCGACCCCCACGTCCACAGTTTCCTCGTCCTCCACGCCCGCGGCCACGATAACCACCACGTCCACGGGCAGAAGTGTGCTCGGTGCGTTGAGTGAGATGCACGGCCGGAATTGGTGCAACAGTAGGGACAGGCAAAGAGGACTGAGAAGCAGACTGGTCAATATTCAGGGCCTTCAAGGGATCATCATAAATAAACTCATGGGACATGAGTAGACTTTGGAGTTCAGAAAAGGTCACAGGCTCAACACGGGTTTGGAGTGAAGGAACAGTGGTTTGTACTCAGTTTTCAAGCCACGAAAAATGTAAACATTGAGATCATTAAGAGATAGAGGTTTACCAGAAGCGGTCATCTCATCCGCTAACCGTTTTGCTCGGTTCAGGAAGCGCAGCACCGGCTCATCTTGAGTCTGCTCTAATCGCTGAAGAGCCATGTGAATGGCCATAATCCGGGCATTATTAGCCGAGGCAAGAGAGGCCTCCAACGCGAGCCATGCCTCTCTGGAAGTCTTTTTGTTGACAACGATCGAGAACACTTCTAGTGTTACTGAAGACAAAATAGCACTTAGGATGAGGCTATCTTGTTCAACCCATTGTTGGTAAAATAGATTCACCGAGGGAAGATCTCCTTCATTCACAGGCTGAATAGTCAGTGTAGGACATGGGAAGGTGCCATCGATGTAACCCATGACGCCTTGTCCAATCAAAAATGGCTCCATTTGAGCTCTCCAGAAGACATAATTTGTCTCAGTAAGTTTAATCGAAATAAGATGGTGGGTTTGAGACAAAGGGTGGGTTGCTGGGTCTAAGGGCACTGAAGAAGTCGCAGCACCAGAGACTTGAGAAGAGCTTGACTGTTTGGACGTGGGAGTGTCCGAATCTTTTGGATCAATAATAGCCATTGAAGCTGTTAGGCTCCGCTACCATATAGAAACCTAGAGTTTGATATTGTGAATGGGATACCATTGACAGTGTTCCCGTGTATATTATATAGCCAATACAAGTAGTGTTACAGTTGGACTACATGTCCTGCATGCTTTACATGATAAACATGACAGCTACACATGATGAGGAAACTAACCGATAAGATATACCTAGCACGAGTCTATCATCTGAATTACAGTTTGTTGTTTATCCTAGTCTCTACACAATAATCATCACTGATGATTATCTCCAATAGGGCTCATCGCTGTCAGTATCCCACCCATCATCCAATTCCTTCAACTTCAGCTTCTGCTTCTGACCAGACCGAAAAGTCCACATTTCTGGAAACAGGTCACAAGAGAAATACCGGTGCATCCAAACATCTAATGAGATCTTGAAATAGACAAAACATTCTTCCGAAGACCGTCACATTTCATGTTGGAATTACTAAGGTCCAATAACACAATAAAACCACAGAACCATCACTGATATCATCAATTGCAAGCGTTAAAGCCTTAATTAAGAGCATATTAAACTTCCAATAGCAAAGGAATTCATTACGAATGGTAGGAAGAACCAACAAAGATCCTCTTAACAAGGACAGTTTCAGTAGCGTTAATCTCTCTGCAAAACCAATTTCGGAAGACGCCTTTTATAGTTTTATTTTTTTGAGGAAAGCAAAGCTACAGTAAGTAGTGATTGACAACAAATGCATGTGTGTAGCTACTCGGTATACTTGAGAGATAAACGACTACGCAAACACAGCAAGAGAAAAAACAAACGGAGAGACAACAAAAGAACATGACTTGAAATAAAGGGTCCAGGTATAGAATTAACTGCGTGCGTGCGTGCGTGTATGTAGCCAAATTTTGCAATTTCCTACCACAGCCACGATAATTTACTAAAGAGAAAACAATTAGCCACTCACCACCAGCAGAAAGAAGAGTCATTGGTATGGTATATCTCCTCGCTTCGAAACCTTGAACAGAAGAAGAAAAAAGATGGAGACTTCCCACTCACCAGCAGCTTCTTCTGCGGAAGCCTGGAAGAGGATGAAGCAACAAGTAAGGAAACCCAGAACAATTAGCTAGAACGAAAAAAAAAAAAAAGATTAAGACTTTCCACTCACCAAAGCGCTAACGGTAGGAATTAGGGTTTATGACAATTCGACGAGGCAGGGAATAGAAGGAGGAGTGGGAGAACCAGAAAAATTTAAAAGGACCAGAAAGATTGGGGTGTTTTTACAAGGAGACGAGGCAGGCTTATATAGGTTTTGGAACTGAAGAATTGGACCCCCATTATGATGACATGGTGAAGTCCTCCGCGACACGTCACCAAGTTTTTTAAAAAATTGGGTCCATTCGGTTTTATTATTTTTTAGTTTTTTTTAAAAAAAAAACCAAAATCTGACTATTATTTATGATTTTTTAAAATTAATAAAACTGTTTCAAAACTGGAGGGATACAGAATGCCCAACTTAGCCCAACCCAAAAAGTCATACAAATCCAAAATCAATTTAAGCGAGCCATTACACCCCCTAAAATCACAATCAAGAGAGAAGAAATTCCAATGATTATGTTCTCATGGTCTGAGTAAATCACTGCGGCCCCCTTTCTTTTCTACTCTCAATTTCAGTCCCATCTCATCTCAACGAATTCTTCCCCTCCTTATCTGGGTTTTTTGGTAAGCGAGCCATCAAATCGAATATTAGAGTTTAAACTTGGTGTTGTTGCGATTGTTGGATTTGCAGTGACGCACAAGCTTTGGTGGTGGAAGACAATAAACTATTTTTTACCTATTTATCTATATCTATATCTATACTATATATAAAAGCACGATCTCATCTAATTAAATGGCATCGAAATTACTCTTTTTTGAGAACTATCTTTATTTCTCCATATTTGTTATGGCTTCTAAAGGAAAGATAGAGGAGATAGTATAGTTGGTAGACCAAATATGTTGTTGTTGCTAGAAATATACTAAATAGAAATAAGAGGAATTTTGCTAATATCTCAAATGACTAGACAATTTCACAAAATAATAGTCATGAGATAAAAAAACAAAAAAGACAAATTGACTCATTATTGGTCAAGGCTTTATCTTCTTCATGTAAATATCAAGTTAGTAATTATTATGAAATTAATTTGTCTTATACATTTTTTTTATCTATGATTAAGAAATTTAATATTTTTATTCTCTATATATTTTTAGACTTGTCAAAATAAGAGACTGCTAATCTTAAATTGGTTTAAGAAGTTTTGCCCTTTTTTATTCTCACAAACTTGCAAACGTTTGGGCCTGTGCATATTAAGTTGATAAAAAAAATGGATTTAAATTAATTCCACTTTCCTATATTGATGAATAGTTGCGATTAGCTTCACTAAGTTTGGATCATGATTTGTTTAGCTTATTTATATATCAAACATTAAAAGTTAAGAGTTTTAGAGGGTTAAATGACACAGTCTGTCATCTAACTTTTCCAATTTCATTGTTTATATCCCTTTTCAATTTATTTCAATGTCCTAAAGTTGATGAAAATTCAACAATGTAGTTCAATTTACCTGTGATTGCCGGTTTACTAATTTCATATCGCCACGTGTCAGATTGCAACTTAAGTTTGTAGTTTATTTTTTTCTTTTTTTTTTACCTTTTTTATTCCCTTTTCCATTCTTTATTTTCCCCTAAAGCACAACATGACCCACAAGTCCCCGTTGCTCCCGCCCTCGCCCATCGTCTCCACCACCACCATCAAATCCATCTCCATTCTTGAGCCTCCTCCCTTGCCCATGTGAAACGAAAATCATCCCACTCAATCTTTCTTGAGAAAGCCCCAACTTGAAACCTCTATTCCCTCGCCTCACTCCCCACCCCTTCCACCTCTCCAACCCCTACCACCAAACACCACCCCCCCTCCCTCTCTCTCTCCCTCCCTCTCCTGCCTTGGCACCAAAAAGAGTCATCCTCCATAACTTAACTTCAAGTCTCGGCCTTGGCGACTGCTCGGCAAGATTGATGACAACACAGCGGCGGGTTTAACTTGGCGACTCAATCAAGTGGCGATCCACGGCCTTCTGCTCCAGTGAGGCACCGAGTTAGATTCGGGTATAGGGGGTGGATCCAAGATGCGATTGGCTTGCTTACTTCCTGGTTCCATTTTTTTTATAAAAAAATCAATGTTAGTTTATTAATCCTCTGTAATTGCTACCTTTTCAAGTTCTGGCTTTTAATTGGGCATTTTTCTCCTCGAATTGCTTTGTGGAGGGGCTCCAAGAATTGAACTTGCTTGTGAAATTAAGGTGTGATGAAGGCAAAGATGTAGACTGAGGCCTACGATCGAGACCTGGATCAAGAATGTATGTTGCTTGGTTTTCAATTTCAGCGATTTAGGGAGGAAGAGGAGGGGGATGGCAGCAGAAACTCATGTTGCTTGATGCGGTGTTATCATTTGTAGAATGATAAATGGAAAAAGAAAATTTATTTTTATTTTTATTTATTATACTTTATTTTGGAAATAAAAATCTAAAAAATGGAAAATTTTAAAAAATTAATAAGCAATTTCAAATTAGTTGGTCACCAGAACACGTGTCACTCTTTGATTGGTAGACTGGTTACAACAGGTAATTTGGATAACATTATTCTGCTTTCATCAAGTTAGGGGACAAAATGTTTGAAATAAAAAGAAAATGGATATAAACATTGAAATCGGAAAAGTTAGAGGACAAGCTATGCTATTTAACCGTTTTAGAGAAACTTCGTTTATATCTTTTATTGGATAAGAAACTTATAACTGAGTGTATACATTCAAAATACAATACCAAATTTATGATAATTTTTGGTTTAGGCCCAATAGAAAAAATAGCCTCACATATTTACAATTTTACTTTTACGATAATACGATGACTTGCATAACCTGATACAAAGGATCAAAGATGTAAATTTGAATGAATGTACCGTAAAAAAAGTTGATGGATATTCTTGAAAAAAATTCTTATGCGCACTTTTTTGAAAAGATTTTCTTTTCCTGATGAGCTTCAAATACATATCTGTATGAATTTATTTGTTGATCAGTATGTATATAATGCGCAATACAGATGAAGCAATTGCAATATGGATTAAGGTAATACTTTTAATGTACCTTTTGAGAGAAATATCATTATTCATTCCTATTCTAGATAGAAACATGGGGTGAAACATACTATAATTCTTATGACGTATTGTAACGGCCCGAGTAAAATTTATGTTTTTACCGGGACTATAAAAGCTTTGTACAGTAATTTACCGAATAAAAATAATCTTTGGTAATTATGTTATGGAAAACCGAGCATCGGATTTCAATTCCGAGTCTCACTCCATACTCCGGATATTTATGTGGAATTTCCGAAACGAGTTGGAATTTTCCGAATTTTGAGACTGCGAAAAGACAATTATGCCCCTGGATAAGTTTTTGTCACAGTAGGAGTTAGAAGGGCAGTTAAGACATTTTGCTGGTTCAGATATTTCCTATACATAGACAATATTCTGCACTGAATTTTTCTCCACCGAATCTCTTTTCTTCCACTGAATATTTTCTTCTCCACTTAAATATTCCATGAAGAAAAATTTCAGCTCAGCATCTCCTTTCCAGCCTATATTAATGTCTAATCCTTAATCAAATTTGTGTAAAGAAAAGAAAAAGAAAAGAAAGAACAAAAAAGAGAAAACAAAAACACATCACCACCCGCTCCGACCGCCACCACAAGCCCCACACAACCGGCCACCACCCAGTCACCATCACCGTCGACCGCGCGCCACCACCCGCATCTCCCGCGCACGCCGCCCTCCCTTCTCCTTCCTTTTCCAGCCGCCGTCGTCGTAGAGCCGCCCGAGGAGCCGTCGTCTGCAATCGCGTGACCGGAGCCACTCGCGACGACCCGCCAACGACGCCTCTCCCTCGTTTCACCTCCTCCCTCGCTCGTGACGGACCACCCTGCCTTCCTCCCCGAGCTCGCTGCACGCCTCGCCCGTCGCCATCTCGCCGCCGCCGCCCGGCAACTCAGGTGAGCAGCAGGTTGAAGACAACCCTTCCCCGCCCATTTCAGCAGCCGGGTCGTGGCTGGGCTGGGTTGACCCGACGGGTCCCTGGCCTGGGCTCAAACCGGATTGCTCATTCGGACCTGGGCTTTCCTTTGGGTTTTGGGCTTTAGACGTTGGGCTTGGTGTGAATTGGGTTGGATTTAATTTGGGGCTAAGAATTGGGCTTTGAGTTTTAATTGTTGGAGTTAGGTGTTGGGTTTGGATTAGGCACTTTGGGCTGGGCTTGGACCTTGGCCTAGTCCGAATTAATTTACAAATAAAACAAAATAATAATGATAATAAGAATAAAAATAGAGGAATATATGTAGTTCTGGGATTTTAAAAAAAAGGAAACCTCTGGAAAATAGGTAATAACTCTGGGAAAGAAATTGAATGGAAAAAGAAGTAATAATATGGTTGTTAATTATAATTTTTCTACTAGAGAATAATAAAACGTAATACAAATACATATCTTTAGGAAATAAATAATTACTTATTTTGAGGAGTAACACATAAATAATGATACCTTGGGTATATATTTATAATCTTTAGATATGTGTATATAAATTTTATTTTTGGAAAATGCATATAACTAGTATATAGTTATGTTTTAGGAATAGTTACTTAGACATATTATGTTGGGAAACTAAGGTAACTACAAAATGATTGTGGTAAGTACCCATAAGGGTGTACACTATGAAAATGAGTACATACGATTAATTTCTAGAGGGATTAATTTATGATAACTATAATTTTTGGAAAAGAAAGTAAGTAAGGGACATAATAATCTTATGGAAATATTTTGGAAAGGGTATTATCAAAGTAATACCAGAATAATAACCAGGTATAAATATAGTATAGAATTTTGACGCAGGAATAATAATTAGTGAATGATGATGATAACGGGGTTCATCGGGACGTAAACGAATCGGATTAGCTTTATTTTTACGGTATAGTATCATTTACATTTATGTGCATCCTATGTGAATATGTGCTATTATTTGCAATATAGGAGCTGATAACGAACAGCATCCCAAGGAACCGGAGCCGGGACAGTTTGAGGACTTTCAGGAGTAGGAAAATCGGCCAAGGTGAGGATGGATAACCTTTGATATGTCGCACATGATACTGTGTTTGTTCTTCTGTGATTATTTTGCCTGATTGAACTACTGAGCCAATTGAGTTTGATTGTGATATTATTGCTGTTGTGGTTGATTTATTGATTGTGGAATTATTGTTTTGATGAGATAACTAGATAATTGGTAGTTGTGTTGACGACTTATTTGTCACTAGGAAAGTAGTGGTATGACTGGTAGGTTAGAGACTGTTTTGTGGTGGCTATGATCTGGTTACTTATGTTAAGCATGTCTATGCTTGGGATGTCTATCCCGTTATTATATTTTTGGGATGTCTATCCCTGGGTTACTATTTTGGGATGTCGATCCCTGGATTGATCTAGCACCCAGAACATGTTGATAACCAGGTCTGACCCCTAGCTTGTCCAGTGACAGGGCCCGAAAGATAAAACTTGATAATATTTAAGCATTCTTTTGGTCTTGGCTCAGTTATTTATCTGGTTGTATCTTGTTATGATTTTGCTGGAATTTTACTTCGAAAGTATTGTGTTGCCTGCATATTACTGTTTATCTTTCGTCGGTGAGCACTTCGGACTCACCCCTCGCCTGCGGGGTTTCATCCCGTAGGATGAGTTGTTCGTAGTACAGGTACGTGGTTCGGCCAGCCGCTGTTTCTGTTTCACCAGTCCCCGGATCCATACCTCCGCTGCATCTCATTCTAAGTCTTCCGCTACTGTTATCTTATTTGCTGTTGTATCACGTATTATATGCTTGACGAGATCTCGTATTGTATGTTTCTGCTACTGCTGTTGTGATTTGAATAATGGTCCCTGGGTTCGGGTGACGGATGATGTATTTGAGATTACGTGTACTGTATGTTATTTTGTATGTACTGTCTGCTACTATAATAAGAACAGTTCTGGCACGTGTTTACTGTGTACGGTAAATACGGGTCAGGGCGTTTCACGTATTGCAATATTCTTCTCAATCGTTTCGTGGGCGAAGTTGGATGGCATCAAAATATAAAAAGTTGAGTAAATAGTGGATCTAGAAGTGTCACATGACAACACAACAGTAACAATAGGCCTATATTTTCCTCTTCTAAACATTGGAACATGAACTAGAGTTGATATTGTAAAGACATCAAGAGTAAAAAATTTTCAAATTTTAATTATATCAAGGCATTAATGTTATGACAGGAGAGATCGGACATAAATAAAAATGGAGAAAGAATACAACCAGGATCTTTTATCAGATGTTCAAGAGATATAAGCCACAATATCTAAATGAAAACTCATATTGATAAATAAAAAATAAGGAATATAATTATAAATTATATTAAACAAATTTTTGGTATAATAATTTCATTGATTGTACTGTTTGGACAATGTTAATGTTATTATTTTCTTATTAGAATGGTGAATGCTATTATTAACAATTACTATTCACATTATATTTTAATTATATTTTTGTAAAATAAACAAAATTTTGAATTTTTAACATTATAATTTTAAGAAATGCAATACTAAACCACGTGCATTTGCACGTGCACAAAAACTAGTGGTTTCTAAAAAGCATTTTAATTTGTTACCCTTAATTCACAAAAAAATTAAAAGAAAACTGAATGTAGCCAAACCTAAAACCACAATAGTACCAAACCCGCCCAGACTTTTTTTTTTTTTCAGTTGTTTTGGTGATATTTGTAAATGATAAACATATCATTAGAGATTGAATTGATTGATACCAAACATAGATACGAGTTGCTTCTGCTATTGCAATTTGTTAATTGAACTCATCAAGCTTTTGTCCAACAATTTCCCTTATTATCACCAATTTTGTTTTCAAACCAAAATTTCCCACAATATGACAGCACAAAATTTGTATAATGAAAAATGATCACCTAAAGGAAGACCTCATCCTAAGCTCTCAATGTAGGAGCATAAACTTTTCATAGAGAACTTCATCAGCTTTCTGCACGGAGGTCATATAGTCTATGAGAAATAGCTATCATCAGGGACGTAGTGCTTAAAAGCAAAAGAAAAGTAAAAAGTGCCCCTCCCCAGCATATAGACATAACTAGCCAAGTGTTGGCGCGTTACTGCGGGAATTAATTTGAATTTTCTACCTTAGTTCTCTATTAATATTGTTTATACCTAAAAAAATTATAGAAATGAGGACCAAGTAGAAAAATAATAATTATTTACATCAACAAAGGAAAATTTTGATATTTAAAAGTTATTAGAATAAGCAAATTTTAGAAAAGCACAAAAGGTTGGAGGAGAATAATTCTTCATATGTCTGAGTTGCAATATACACTATTAAGAACAAAAAAATAGATAAAAAAAGTAGAAGAAAACTAAAATATTTACCCATACACATATTCTCAATTTTTTTTCAAAAAAAAAAAAATAGAATTTGGAGGGGAGGGAAGGAGATGAAAAAGATATGAGTGAGAGTTAAAAGTAGGAAGAAAAGATTGGGGAATTTTTTATCTTTTTTTCTTACTTTTTTTGGAAAAAAAAAGACAGGTAGGATGTAGGATAATTAGAGATGAAAGGAAGAAGATACTACTGGAAAGAAATGTGTGGTTTGCTTTCATCATTATTATAAAATAAAATAAAATAATGTATAATTTAATCAGTTTTCTCTTTTGTATACACCTAGTATAAATGGGTTTTTGGGTTTTTTGGGCCCCCATGCTTAGTGGTTTGGCCAATTTGGTACCCCGATATTTTTTTTGCCGGGCATATACCCCGAGATTGCATGGGCAGGCCAATCGTAGATCCCTGGTCAGGCACCTGCTGACGTGGAGGCTGCCCGGGTATTTGCACGTGTTACTGTAGCAAAACGACGTCGTTTTAGAGGATTGGCTGGACATGTAGGATCCATGTGTGTTTGTAAGCACTGCATGCTACCAAGCCCAAGTATTTCACCCAACCGACCCGAAATTTGTTGGATACCGAAATGAAAGCTGACCCGATTTTGATTATTTATTTAATCATTTTTCTTTCTATTAATCATATTTTATTTTTAACAATATTAAAAATGAGTAAAACTTAATTTCCAAAAATTTTACTTTGTTTTAAATAAATACACCGTATTATGTTGGATTTATTATTTTTAAAATTTTATTTTTTTCATATACTAATTTCTAAAAATTCCTATTTCCTATTTAAATTATAAATTAGAAAGAACGATTATTGAACCAGATGTATTGAGTTAGTTTATTATTTTACTTCCCTTATTTTTTCAAAACCAATACTTTAATTTTTAAGGGTTTTTGGGTTTTTTGGGCCCCCATGTTTAGTGGTTTGGCCAATTTGGTACCCCGACAATTTTTTTTTGTCGGGCACAGACCCCGAGATTGCATGGGCAGGCCAAACGTAGACCCATGGTCCGGAGCGGTTTCGGTTCGCTATGGGAAGAATTTGGGGCTTTCAGTGAAGTGGGCCCCACTAAGCCATCTGTGTCCAACGTGGCATGAAACGGTGACGTTTTCTCACTTAAAACGACGTCGTTTTGCTACAGTAACAAGCGCAAATACCCGGGCAGCCTCCACGTCAACAGGTCCCTGACCAGGGGTCTACGTTTGGCCTGCCCATGCATTCTTGGGGTATATGTCTAACGACCCGGGTAAAATTTTCGCGATTTTTACCAAGCTGTTTTGACTTTTACGGAGGGTAATAAAATTTTTACCGCGGTCAATAAAGAATTTTACCAATCCGAGTCAGCATTTCATTATTTTCATTATTATTTTTACTAAATTGTTATTATTATTATTATCGCTATCATTATTTTTATTATTTTTCTAACAAACATTAATAGTGATATTATTATTATTCCGATATGGTATTTTTGTTGCATAATTTACTAATTATAATCTAAAAAGAAATTTAAACGTCGTAATTCTATGAACTCTATCGGGCCGAGTTTTTACAGAGGGTTTTTCCGGGAACAACCGAGCATCGTTTCGATCACCGAGGATACGTGACGCTCGGGAGTGTCTTTTTAACTAACCGAGCCTCGGAATTTAATTTCGAGGGTTACTCGGGACTTCCGAGCCTCCTCCAAGGCTTACCGAGCCTCAGTTTTCAAAAACGGGACATGAACAACGCTCAGGAGAATTAATCGAATTTTTCGAGCCCAAGTTGTATTTTCGGACTCGGGACGGAAATCCAGACCGGCCAATCGTGGCTTTCCACGTGGCCACCTTCTTTCTTTTCTCCCTTCTTTTCTTCCTTTTCTTCCTTTTTCCTTACCTCTCTCCCGATTTTCTCACGATCGGCCCCACACTTTTTCTTTTCTTTCTCTTCTTTTTCCTTTTCCTTCTTTTCTCCTTCTCCCTTTTCCTTCTCCCTTTTTCTTTCTTCCCAGCCGCCATGCTCCCGTGACCAACCGGTGCCCCCACTCATATCTTTTCTTCTCTATTTCTCTTTTGTTTTCTTTTCCTTTTGTTTTCTTTATTTTCCCATCTCCTCTTCTCCGATTACACACCTCCCCTGCACCATCCATTTCTTCTCCTCTGCCTTCTTTCTTTTTCTTTACCGAGCCACCACCAACCACCCACTGTTACTCACACCTCCTACTGCCGACAACCACCTGCAGTCGTGACGAGCCGGCCGATCTCTTCTCCCCTGCAACCCAAGTTGCCACCGTTGCCATCTCCTCTTCTTGCCACGTCGTCTCGCCCAGTCGCTCCACCCGGCGCCAGCGACATCGTGAGCCACCGAGCCAGAGACGGGCAGTGGAGACGCACCTTCTCGCTGCCGCTCTCACCTGACTCGACACCACCTCTGCACACACCGCCGCCCGCAACCTCTCCTCCTCCCCGAAGCCGCCTAACGCCGTCGATCTCCTCCTTCCTTCTGCAACCCGCGCCGCCGCGTGGGTAAGACCCACAACAATCCATGTCCTCTTCCCTTTTACTATCTCTTCTTTCTTCCTCTAATCCGATTTAGTTTTGGTTTAACTAATCGGGTTTTGGCTTGTTGTTGTTTAATTGGTTGTGGCTTTCTGTTGTACGGGTGTGGGCGCGTGGTCGCTGTGACGTTGATGGTGTGTTGACGGTTGTGGATTGTGGGTGTTTTCCGTGGTGGTGTTGGCCGTGGGTGGTGGATGGTTGTTGGTGGGGTTTGTGTTATTGTTGTCGGCGAGCTTCAAAAGGCAGTGGAGATGCTGCTCTTGGGATTGACGTGTTGATGATGGACTATGTGATGGATTTAGGAATGTTATTGCCTGCGTGAACAGTGCTAGGCCGGAATCCGGCGAGGATCCGGCAGTCTCGGGAATTTTCCGGCGAACCCGGTAACGGACCTGTTGGGTAAAACCCGAACCCTTGGACATATGCATATTAACGAAACCGAGCCACGATAACGAACCCGGACCTTAATATGACGATAATTAGATGAACAATTAATTAATTTAACTAACCTATGCTTTTTATTTTATGCTTTGATTATTTAATCATGCTTTGAATTAAGTTTTGTTTTATTTATTCAGTTTATGCTTTTGGTAATTTTATGCTCATAGTTACCGATACTTTTATTTAACTTTCCGAATGGGCTAATAAAAAGGCCCATAGCATTTAATTTTCGGTTTTAATTTCATTTACATTTACCTGGGCTCGTAAAAGGCCCATTGAATTTAATTTCTGGTTTATTTATTTGATTGGGCTAAATACAATAAAAGGTCCATATTATCTAATTTAATTAAGTCTTTAAGTTAATTCAAAGTTATTTTATTATTTACTCCGATGGACTAAACGCAAGTGAAGGTCCCCTGGACTTAATTGCTTAATTATGTTTTTAAATGAGTTAAAGATTATTACGTTCTTAATACGTTTAATTTCCCTTCTCCTGGGCTAAACTAATAATAGGCCCATACCTTATTCATTTATCAAATTTACTCTTATGTATATATTACTACTACCTATACTTCCGTTGACTAAATAATATTAGGCCATAATTTTATGGATTATAATTATATATATATATATATATATATATATGGATATATATACATATGAGTATATTTTTATTATGTCTATTTTTGACCTTTTGGGCTAAATTAAAAATTAGTTCCGTACTTTATATTTTTATCGATTTATTCTTATATAATATACCCCGTATAAAAATTATTCAACGCTACACTATGTTTTATTAATTTACCATAAATATTTTATTAATTGTAATATTATTTTGAAATATTAATTTATTAATAATTATATTGTTTCCGACCAATGATTTTGTTATATATTAAATCCAACTACTTAGTATGTACAAGTTATGAATTGTTATATTATTAAATAACCGTTGCATTTTATAACGAGCTATGGTATCGTTATTATTTTTATTCTATCTATGATTCTCAGTTATATATGTATATATACTACAACAATGCTTTATACCATATATAGCATATATTAAATTCTTTCCGATGGTAATATTTCCTATTTGATGGTTTATTATCAAATATAATATTCAAATATCATTTTCGCGTATTTATCGTTTTCACTATTTTATGATCATTGGCCACTAAACAAATATGTATTTATTATTATTTTAATCGAGTATAAGTACTTTGTGGAATATTATATACTTAGTAATATGATTTCTTATATATGATTTAAACAACGTATTTATATGTATGTATTCTCTTATCATAAACGACCTAAGGGCAGGGATATCGGCTTGGACGCTCGGTTTTGGTTTTTTATTTAAATCAAATATACTTGATATAACCACTGGATTTAATTAATTACCACCAAGTCAGATGAACTGTTTGGTAATAAGATAACTATAGAGATAATAAAATGAACAGGAAAGCCGTCTAATAAATGTTAAACCGGTATCATGCATAATCATTTTTGTTGTGCATTATAAGTGATTATTGTGTTCCTATATATGTATATAGGGTCTCGAGGTTTGACCGGATAGCAGTTTCAGAGACACATCAGGTGAGGATATAAACTTATAAACTTCGGTATGCTGCCCGTGATACCCTGGTTGTTTGTTTGTTTATAGTTTATATGTTATCTTGCGTACCTGTCATGTTATTGCTGGCTATTGTTGTGATTATTGTTATATGCTTGATGACTACTGTGGATTAGCTGTTGTGCTTTGTGATGTTGATATGATTATCGTGTTGTTCGTATGAGATATGTGGTATTTGATTGGTATGAGATATGAGGTATTTAATCGGTCAATGGCAGTGACCCAGTATTGTGACGTTGGATTCCCAGAGGAGCTGTGAGGCTGAGAGCCTGCTCGGGAAAGTGAGTATGATGATTACTGTTGGATAGTGGAATAAGAAATAATAATAAACAGTGGTAATATCATCTAGACATCTAGGTTGTCACGTGATAGGTATTGGTACGGCCAGATGGTAGTCACTTTGCGATTGTGATATGATAGGGAGGACTGCGGGACTCCCGGCTGAGGACTGCGGGACTTAGTTGATTTGTTATAGGAAGGACTGCAGAGCTTCCGCCGAGGACTGCGGGACTCGGTTATTTGAGATATGATTTGTGATATTTAGAGGGGAGCACCCTAGGGTTAGCTAACCTGGCTACCAGGCACGGCCAATACTTATCATGTGACAAGGGCCCTAATAATAAAATTGGATAGTCAGTCGCCGATTGTCAGTGAGCTTAGAGGACTAGCTTAACGGTGTGATGTCATTCGTATAGTAGGGTCTGGTAAGTTGTCTGATTCCGATGCTATGTTGTGCTTGTTGTACCTCTATTGTACTGTGTTGGCTTTGGTGTATATACGGTTGCTTGTATACTACGGTTTATTTGTTTATCGGTGAGACAGTGGTTGGTCTCACCCCTCACACAGTCCTTGCAGGTTAGGTCAGGATTGCATTTCGGCAGCTGCAGTGTACCCTCGGGTAGGACTCGGATCCATTAGCTGCATCGGGCTTTGCATATGTTGACATTAAATTAAAAATGCTTCCGCTGTGCTGTTGTTATTGAGATTTTCGAATTCGGGTGTTATGCTTTTGTTGTTAGGCCGTTGGGCCGGTTTTCTGTTGTTTTACACAGTTTGTACCACGTGTCGGCACTGTTGTTGGTAATCACTGCATGTCGGATAAATTTAGGTCGGGGTGTTTCATTTTGGTAGCGGAGCGGGCGGTAGGTCCTTGGGTATTTGCTGTGCTTGTTTGTTGTGCATAGCTCGCTCTACATGATTATCATAATTGTATGCATATTCTTACGGTTAGTGCATAATGGATCCAGTCGAGGGATGCCAGCTTGCTGTAGAACATTCACATGTGAGTATACTTTCTCAAAATAAAGTTGGACGACAAGTTATCCGTATTTCGGTATTTTACAATATTGTTGTTTTGTTGATCTCAAGTTTGAAAGATAAGTTTTAAAGGATGAGTTTTGACAAAGTGACATTTACAGCTTAGGCTGTGGGTTGAATACGTTTGTAAGATGTAATTGCTATTTTCGGTAAGTTTTTTTATTTTGATGATGAAACATTATTAAAGATTTTATTATAAAGTTGAAACATGGTCGTTGCCCGGGAAGAACAGTGAGATAAGGAATCCTGAGAAGGCAAGAAGTCTACCTTGTTGTACCAGTGCAACGGAAGTTTCGACAGAACAAGTAAGATTTAATTTTGGGTTTTGGTTGTTATATCTTTAAGTGATGGTATGATATTATATGATTTTAAGGAAGTGAGAAATGATGATTTTTAAGCACTATTTTGATTATGACGTGATAAAGTGATGACTTTTGGGATACTGCTCTGTTTATGATGTGATAATTTGAGTTGAGGATTGGATTAATACTCTTGGAAAATTCTATGATTTTGGAGGTGATGCAATTTTCTTTTTAAGAAATTGGATGAGGATTTGAAGATTCTTGGATAGTAAGGTTGTTTGTGATGTGATAACTTGATTTGAGGATTGGATTAATGATCATGGAATTCTTGCTGTCAGAGGTGATTTAATCTTTAAAAAAACAAAGGGTTCGATAATTTGATGATTTTGGTGATTCAATCTTTAAAAAAAGAGTTTGATGATTTGATGCTTTGAGGTGTTGTTTAAAGAGCTATAACCGAAGTGATGAACCTTGCCAATTTCGGTGAATTTGGAAAAAAAAGGGGGGTTAGTTATCTGATGGATGATTATATTAGAAATAAAATTTTGGAGTATTGATCGACATGTTTTGGGAGATGTAATCAAAAATATTATTTGATGGAAAATTATGTAATAAATTTTGAGGTAAAGATCGACATGGTTCAGGGGTTATAATTTGGAAATTTTATTTGAAGAATTTAATTATGATTGATGGGAGATAATTTAGAGTTATAGATTTGATGATTTGTGTAAGGATCGATGATCATGATGAATATGTATATGTTTATGGGATTAGTGGATTACGGTGTGAATTTCGAGGACAAAATTCCTTTAAGAAGGGTAGAATGTAACGACCCGGGTAAAATTTTCGAGATTTTTACCAAGCTGTTTTGACTTTTACGGAGGGTAAAAAATTTTTTACCGCGGTCAATCAAGAATTTTACCAATCTGAGTCGGCATTTCATTATTTTCATTATTATTTTTACTAAATTGTTATTATTATTATTATCGCTACCATTATTTTTATTATTTTTCTAACAAACATTAATAGTGATATTATTATTATTCCGATATGGTATTTTTGTTGCATAATTTACTAATTATAATTTAAAAAGAAATTTAACCGTCGTAATTCGATGAACTCTATCGGACCGAGTTTTTACCGAGGGTTTTTCGGGAACAACCGAGCCTCGTTTCGATCACCTAGGATACGTGACGCTCGGGAGTATCTTTTTAACTAACGGAGCCTCGGAATTTGATTCCGAGGGTTACTCGGGACTTCCGAGCCTCCTCCAAGGCTTACCGAGCCTCGATTTTCAAAACTGGGACTTGAACAACGCTCAGGAGAATTAATCGGATTTTCCGAGCCCAAGTTGTATTTTCGGACTCGGGACGGAAATCCGGACCGGCCAATCGTGGCTTGCCACGTGGCCATCTTCTTTCTTTTCTCCCTTCTTTTCTTCCTTTTCTTCCTTTTTCCTTACCTCTTTCCCGATTTTCTTCACGATCGGCCCCACACTTTTTCTTTTCTTTCTCTTCTTTTTCCTTTTCCTTCTTTTCTCCTTCTCCCTTTTCCTTCTCCCTTTTTCTTTCTTCCCAGCCGCCATGCTCCCGTGACCAACCGGTGCCCCCACTCCTATCTTTTCTTCTCTATTTCTCTTTTGTTTTCTTTTCCTTTTGTTTTCTTTATTTTCCCTTCACCTCTTCTCCGATTACACACCTCCCCTGCACCCATCCATTTCTTCTCCTCTGCCTTCTTTCTTTTTCTTTACCGAGCCACCACCAACCACCCACTGTTACTCACACCTCCTACTGCCGACAACCACCTGCAGCCGTGACGAGCCGGCCGATCTCTTCTCCCCTGCAACCCAAGTCGCCGCCGTTGCCATCTCCTTTCCTTGCCACGTCGCCTCGCCCAGTCGCTCCACCCGACGCCGGCGACATCGTGAGCCACCGAGCCAGAGACGGGCAGTGGAGACGCACCTTCTCGCTGCCGCCCTCACCTGACTCGACACCACTTCTGCACACACCGCCGCCCGCAACCTCTCCTCCTCCCCGAAGCCGCCTAACGCCGTCGATCTCCTCCTTCCTTCTGCAACCCGCGCCGCCGCGTGGGTAAGACCCACAAAAATCCCTGTTCTCTTCCCTTTTACTGTCTCTTCTTTCTTCCTCTAATCCGATTTAGTTTTGGTTTAACTGATCGGGTCTTGGCTTGTTGTTGTTTGATTGGTTGTGGCTTTGTGTTGTTGAAACGGGTGTGGGCGTGTGGTCGCTGTGACGTTGATGGTGTGTTGACGGTTGTGGATTGTGGGTGTTTTCCGTGGTGGTGTTGGCCGTGGGTGGTGGATGGTCGTTGGTGGGGTTTGTGTTATTGTTGTCGGCGAGCTTCAAAAGGCAGTGGAGATGCTGCTCTTGGGACTGACGGGTTGAGGATGGATTGTGTGATGGATTTAGGAATGTTATTGCCTGCGTGAACAGTACTTGGCCGGAATCCGGCGAGGATCCGGCAGTCCCAGGAATTTTTCGGCGAACCCGGTAACGGACCTGTTGGGTAAAACCCGAACCCTTGGACATATGCATATTAACGAAACCGAGCCACGATAACGAACCCGGACCTTAATATGACGATAATTAGATGAACAGTTAATTAATTTAACTAACCTATGCTTTTTATTTTATGCTTTGATTATTTAATCATGCTTTGAATTAAGTTATGTTTTATTTATTCGGCTTATGCTTTTGTTAATTTTATGCTCATAGTTACCGATACTTTTATTTAACTTTCCGAATGGGCTAATAAAAAGGCCCATAGCATTTAATTTCCGGTTTTAATTTCATTTACATTTACCTGGGCTCGTAAAAGGCCCATTCAATTTAATTTCCGGTTTATTTATTTGATTGGGCTAAATACAATAAAACGCCCATATTATCTAATTTAATTAAGTCTTTAAGTTAATTCAAAGTTATTTTATTATTTACTCCGATGGACTAAACGTAAGTGAAGGTCCCCTAGACTTAATTGCTTAATTATGTTTTAAATGAGTTAAAGATTATTACGTTCTTAATACGTTTAATTTCCGTTCTTCTGGGCTAAACTAATAATAGGTCCATACCTTATTCATTTGTCAAATTTACTCTTATGTATATATTACTACTACCTATACTTCCGTTGACTAAATAATATTAGGCCATAATTTTATGGATTATAATTATATATATATATATGGATATATATACGTGTGAGTATATTTTTATTATGTCTATTTTTGACCTTTTGGGCTAAATTAAAAATTAGTTCCATACTTTGTATTTTTATCGATTTATTCTTATATAATATACCCCGTATAAAAATATTCAAGGCTACACTATGTTTTATTAATTTACCATAAATATTTTATTAACTGTAATATTATTTTGAAATATTAATTTATTAATAATTATATTATTTCCGACCAATGATTTTGTTATATATTAAATCCAACTACTTAGTATGTACAAATTCTGAATTGTTATATTATTAAATAACCGTTGTATTTTATAACGAGCTATGGTATCGTTATTATTTTTATTCTATCTATGATTCTCAGTTATATATGTATATATACTACAACAATGCTTTATACCATATATAGCATATATTAAATTCTTTCCGATGGTAATATTTCCTATTTGATGGTTTATTATCAAATATAATATTCAAATAATTTTCGCGTATTTATCGTTTTCACTATTTTATGATCATTGGCTACTAAACAAATATGTATTTATATGTATGTATTCTCTTATCATAAACGACCTAAGGGCAGGGATATCGGCTTGGACGCTCGGTTTCGGTTTTTTATTTAAATCAAATATACTTGATATAACCACTGGATTAAATTAATTACCACCAAGTCGGATGAACTGTTTGGTAATAAGATAACTATAGAGATAATAAAATGAACAGGAAAGCCGTCTAATAAATGTTAAACCGGTATCATGCATAATCATTTTTGTTGTGCATTATAAGTGATTATGGTGTTCCTATATATGTATATAGGGTCTCGAGGTTTGACCGGATAGCAGTTTCAGACACATCAGGTGAGGATATAAACTTATAAACTTCGGTATGCTGCTCGTGATACCCCGGTTGTTTGTTTGTTTATAGTTTATATGTTATCTTGCGTACCTGTCATGTTATTGCTGGCTACTGTTGTGATTATTGTTATATGCTTGATGACTACTGTGGATTAGTTGTTGTGCTTTGTGATGTTGATATGATTATTGTGTTGTTCGTATGAGATATGTGGTATTTGATCGGTATGAGATATGAGGTATTTGATCGGTCAATGACAGTGACCCAGTATTGTGACGTTGGATTCCCAAAGGATCTGTAAGGCTGAGAGCCTGCTCGGAAAAGTGAGTATGATGATTACTGTTGGATAGTGGAATAAGAAATAATAATAAACAGTGGTAATATCATCTAGACATCTAGGTTGTCACGTGACAGGTATTGGTACGGCCAGATGGTAGTCACTTTGCGATTGTGATATGATAGGGAGGACTGCGGGACTCCCGGCTGAGGACTGCGAGACTCAGTTGATTTGTTATAGGAAGGACTGCGGGGCTTCCGCCGAGGACTGCGGGACTCGGTTATTTGAGATATGATTTGTGATATTTAGCGGGGAGCACCCTGGGGTTAGCTAACCTGGCTACCAGGCACGGCCAATACTTATCATGTGACAAGGGCCCTAATAATAAAATTGGATAGTCAGTCGCCGATTTTCAGTGAGCTTAGAGGACTAGCTTAACGGTGTGATGTCATTCGTATAGTAAGGTCTGGTAAGTTGTCTGATTCCGATGCTATGTTGTGCTTGCTGTACCTCTATTGTACTGTGTTGGCTTTGGTGTATATACGGTTGCTTGTATACTGCGGTTTATTTGTTTTTCTGTGAGACAGTGGTTGGTCTCACCCCTCACACAGTCCTTGCAGGTTAGGTCAGAATTGCATTTCGGCGGCTGCAGTGTACCCTCGGGCAGGACTCGGATCCATTAGCTGCATCGGGCTTTGCATATGTTCACATTAAATTAAAAATGCTTCCGCTGTGCTGTTTTTATTGAGATTTCCGAAGTCGGGTGTTATGCTTTTGTTGTTGGGCCGGTTTTCTGTTGTATTACACAGTTTGTGCCACGTCGGCACTGTTGTTGGTAATCACTGTATGTCGGGTAAATGTAGGTCGGGGAGTTTCAATATGCCCGGCCAAAAAAATATCGGAGTACCAAATTGGCCAAACCACTAAACATGGAGGCCAAAAAACCCAAAAACCCAGTATAAATTGCAATAAATAATTCTTCAGAAGATAAAATTGTAAAATTACTTGTTCTATTTTAGAGACTGATTCGTTTTAGTTATATTGTATAATGTAGCAAAGATAGATAATAGTTTTCATGCATAATGACTATGACTGCAGAATCTGCACACATTATATACAACTAAAAGTATTTCAGGTCCTGATGAAAATTAGCAAAACGCACAAGAGGTTGCAGGTCCTGAAGTTACAAAAGTACAAAAGGAGAATCCAGGCCATAATTTTATGATCCTCTGCGACGTTTCTTGCCTGAATCAACTGGGGTTGAAGGTGCAAGACAGTTTGGTAGTGTACGTGTAGCCTTCTGAGATACACCAGTAGATTGGCCAGCACAGAAATTTTTACTGAGAAAATCTTCATCCTCCTTCAGGAGCGCCATTTTTGCCTTTGCAAGTAAGACCTCTACCGCATCTTCCCTGAATTCAAACATAAGAGCCATCTGTATGATGTGGGCGAGACCATTAACTAATTCAGCTCTTTCCTGAGCCAGCAATCCCACTGCAATTTCTTGTCCAAAAGAAGACACAAATTCCACATTACTCTTTGGATCTTCCAAGCAGGATTTATCAACAAACAACCACCTGCTACTTCTTTCCCAAAATACCATTTGCTTCCTTTTTGCTTCTAGTGACGAACTATCAGACAGCTTCAAACGATAGCTCACTTCAATTGGCTTTGTAGTCGCACACACTTGCAGGTCAAACAATGGTTTCACAGACATGTACCTCTTAGCTATTGGCATTTCACTATCTTGGACAGCAAGAAAACCCAGAAAGATTCTCCGAAGACCCTTCTTAATCAATCCACTTCTTTGGTCAACCTCACCCATCAACCGTTCTGCATCAAGGAGGCACTCAATAATAGACTGTGAAATCTTCCTTACTCCAAGTTTTTTATAGATATGGCAGAGTTTCCTTGGAGAAACAACTGTTGAATCATGACGCTTAGGCAACCATGCAAGCAGAGGCATCCCATGAACACTAGAAAAGATCTTCCCCATTTCAACATCATCAGGAATAAAGACTTCTTCTTTCCTCGATAAATAGATTTCCTCACCTCCAGATGACATGGCACCTACTAGGGCAAGATTCTTGCTCAACATCTCCTCAGTAGATGAATTCCATTTCTCTGCAATACAGCCCCAAAAAGTGAAGCATTCTAGATATGTCACTTGCTTATCTGATCTCAGAGCCCAGTTGTCCCACAACTGCAAGTAATCAGCCAGAGAGGGGGATTCTGCTACCCCAAATGCAGAAGAGAAGAGGGGCAGGAGTTCCTTCACATAGTATACATCAAGAGAATGGTAATGGGACACAAACAGATTGTTCCTATCATGGAGAACACAACGTTTAGAATTCACCCATTTTCCATCTGCTACGTTTGCATCAGGAACCCACACCTGAGAATTACACCCATCAACAATATCTGGTTTCCAATTGAACTTATTGAGGAAACTATAAACCCTCCTTATAAGATTTGTGTCTCCCGCCTTTGAAAGAAGACTAGAAAGCAGATTGCAAACATCTAGAGGTTCCACCTTAACACCAAGAATTCTGAGTTCCATCTTATACGCAGAAATATCAGGGTCATAAAACGAATTATCGATGATTGGCCCATCAGTCCGAGAAAGAATACCATCCCATGCCACATCAAATAGGATACTTTCCGCTGGAGCTTTGTAACCATCACTGGTCTTCAACCATTGGCTCCTCCTCAAATTCTCAAGAAAGTTACCAACTAAAGACTGATCATTACAATCTGACATCATAATTTTAACACATTCCAACAGTGAAACTGTGGCCTCCCTTGTTACCAGTCTCGTTTCAAGAGGGTGGTTTAGACCTCTAGCCACGAATCCAGCCCCTTGGATAAAATCTGTTGCGACCCCAATCGCCTCCAGTTCATCTGTGTATCCGTATATGGAAATTCCATAAAATGAATCATCAATAAGAGGAAGATCTACAACAAAAGAGATTGTACCCCATTTCAGACTGAAAAGGATTGATTCACTCGGGGTCTTGTAACCATGGCGCGTTTTCAGGCACTCTTCCTTGGACAGGCACTCACGAATTTCAGACAAGTAGGGAGGCAGATTTCTCTTGAAATGCCGAATAACATCCAGTAACTTCATGACATTGTCAGGCATGGAACAGGAAGATGAAGCAAGCAATCTCAATTGAGAACCCACAATCTTTATTACACTGTTAAGTTCAACAGCAACCCCAATTGCCTTGAGCTCGTCTACATAAGACCTGATATCATCTCCATAAAAAGCTTCATCAATAATTGGTGCATCAAGGCCCTCCAGTAAGCAAATCCATCTACAATCAGCAAGAATGGACTCCATAGGAGATTTGGCACCACTGAGGGTTTTCAACCAGGGCTGATCTTTAACCTTTTCACATGCTGCTGATCCAGCATAGCGGATGCATTTGAGTATCAGCAAGCCACTGCTCTTGTTCATTGAAGTAGCTCTAAGAGGGAAAAGCATACTCTGAGAAACCAACTTGTACATTTGTTCCATATCGGTCACCACTCCAAGGAGCTCTAGTTCAGGTGAAAAGGAAGTAAACTTGCCTCCATAATATTCTTCATCAATAACAGGTATGTTTGTAATGGTCAAGATAGATTCAACCTCTGCTCCCACTTGAAGAAGCACAGATTCTGTAGGAGCACTATAACCCTGAGAAGTCTTTAGCCATCTACCTTTTCTTATAGCTCCCAACCATTCCTCATCAAGTTTGTTACATGCCTTCAAGTATCCCACGAACATTAGTAAGGAAGAAGCCAATTTTCTGTCCAACCCAGACAAAGCAGAAATTCTGGTTCGATCAAGTATGAGTTTCACTACATTTTCTAACCCAAATGTCACACCAAGAAATTCCATTACTTCTCCATACAGCCCAATTTTGTTCAGATAGAATTCCTGGTCAACTATCTTCATGTCTAGCATAAAGTTCTTCATCATGTCATAAATTGTCTTCCCAACTACATCAGGAAGAATGGATAGGTTAGGGGAAGAAAAACCAGAATATGTCTTCAACCATTTTCCACATCTAACGCTTGTGACAAACTTTTTTGGTAAACAAGGATCTCTAGCTCTTGCCGTACGTATCCAATCTAGCAGCAGAAAAGCCTGATCACATGTCAACTTAGAACTTGCCACTTGTAATGGAGCATCAGGAGGAGGAAGTCCATCCAAGTCCAAAGCTCCACTATGTTTACTGATGAACTCAAGGAGTTGCTTCTCAGGAATCTGTTCTCCAGCAAACAGAACACTTTCAGCATAAACTTCTCCCAGGTCAACATAACAATGTTCTACAAACGGATTTTTCGGTCCAAATAGCTTCATCCATTTGCTCCCTGATGATGCCGATACAAGTGTTGCGACTCTTTTTATACATACACGGCCACAACCATCAATGATAGGCACTTTTCTGCAGATGTGAGGCAAGCAATTCTCACTAATGAAATTCATTCTGTGGGAAACAAAAATAAAACGGGCCAAGGCAACAGCAAGTTTTGGATCCTTGTTATTCTCTGTGAAGCCGCAGAGATGGTCTGCAAAATCTGATGCTGAATAACACATCACCCGAGCTTCTTTTGCAAGCCAGGGTTGAAGAAAGTGAAATCTTCTGTGCTTCACTAGAGCTTGCTGAACTGTATTAGGCAGAAAGAATATGCTACCAGGACAGCCAACTTCCATATTGATTTC
Organism: Turnera subulata; assembly: GCA_028386065.3. Classification (NCBI taxonomy): domain Eukaryota; kingdom Viridiplantae; phylum Streptophyta; class Magnoliopsida; order Malpighiales; family Passifloraceae; genus Turnera; species Turnera subulata. The sequence continues at coordinate 17,189 of JAKUCV010000516.1, read as the reverse complement.
GTTCAGCCATGCATGAAGTTCATCACCTTGGCCATATCTAATCTTACATACCTGCACTGCAGCTTGAGCAATGGTGCATACCTTCACATCTCCTTCATGGTTTACATACCTCAGAAGTGGCACATTTCTAAAGGCATTTTTGCTTCCCTCAGCAATAAAACAAAGTAGATCAACATAAACCTCCTCAGAAACTAGCAAAGCAAGGTTACACTCTTTGATGCATCTTGCATACCAATCATAAGAAGCACCAGCAGATCGAATACCCAGAAACTCCAGCACTGATCTATACCGGTAATCTTCCAAAGAAGAATCTAAGATGTAGTTTTGAAGTGAATTCAATTTATGCAAGTGCACGGTCGACTGAAGTAAGAGAGCCCGAAACTTTGGTAGAATACTTATTGCTCGATGAGGCTTGCAGAAAAGATTTTTCAGGTGAAGATCACGTGAACAAAGAACAACCCTCGACTTCTTTAGTACTTCTTTAATTGAGTGCCTTACCTTGTTAAGCTCAGGAAAAGGAGAAGGCGTAACTGGCATAAACTTATAAGCCTCATGCACCGGACAAGGGAACTCCTCTCTTAGGAAAGAAAGAAATGCATTCATAAATGCTGATGGGAGACATTCAAGAATTCCAACATTCCAGTTGTTGTCTAGTAGTATTGATTCCCGAGAGGAGGCCAGAATGAAATCAGCATGAACTGCAAATGGGAAATTCGTGACCATTGATGTAGGCAAGAAAGCAAACACTCCAATGGAGGAAGTACCCCTGGTCAGTCTGTTTCCAAGGGGAAAAGCAAGTGACACAGTCCACTTCTCCACCTCCATTCTTGAGGGGACTCTATTTCCTGGCTTCACGAGAAATTCCTGCTTCCACATGTAATATTCACAAGTCTTCTCTGCATCAGACATTTTCTCTCCAACAGAAAGTTGAACCACATAAGATTCTGCACTTTTTTCCCTCCGCTCCACATGATGCCGCTCACTTGATATGGACACAATTGAGACATCGTAAGTTGTTTTACAGCCTGGTTCACTATCACGCACATACAATCTCTTTATCTTAGATAAGAATAAAAGAAGTTCTGGGTGCAGCTGAGACAACTGTTCTTTAACAACTTCCACCTTCTCCGGTTTCAGAGGAAGGATAATGATGGTTGTTGGCAAGGCATTTTGAGAACCATATACACTCCTGATATCTGGAAACCAAGGTTTTGCGGAAACCCATTCAGGAACTATATAACCAATGCCACAGTGTTGGTCAGGCTTCTCACTGAATCTGACCTTGTATCCATTGCTAAATATGTGAGGACAACTGCTCACAAGGAACACACTCTTAAAGCCAATCCCTGCATGAAGTATCAGATGGGGGCTAAAATTAACACGATCAGACAGAAAAAAAGCATATTTTATGACTGTTCATGTTCTAGCCCATCAAGAAACAAACAACCAAGTTACATTAGATTTGGATTATGATACATATCAGAAATCTTGTTTAATTGGAGAATCAAAACGATGAGAAGGTTCTGAATAATACCATAGTAACATTTATCAGGCAATAAATTTAGTTTCTATAGGAGGCTGCCTCTTTTTGCTAGATAAGCAGTCATCACTTTCGAATTCATGCTATACGAAGTTAAATGTATAACACTACTGTTTGACAAAAGGGAGCATGTAACTCTATGCAGGATATCTGATCCCCTACCATGCAACCGAACATGGAGGTTGAGCAGAGCACATTGAATATGGACAGTTATGCGGAACCATTTAGTAGGCAAAAGAGCATCTAATTATAAATATGGAAGCCAAAAAGACAACTTGCTCTACTTTATACAATAAGGAATGAAAGCAATTACTTGAATGCTGACCTTTCTCCCCAATAAATCCCAACTTTCTATTTCCTTTCTTAGTGGAGAGGCCAATGCTACAAAGTGAGTCAATATTCTGCCTGGAGAACCCAACTTCATTGTTGAAAATCAACAGAGTTGCAGGTGCACCAAGCCCTGTAATATCGTTCTCCGTGAGCACAAATTCCAGTGTGGGTTCTACTCCATCTGGGTAACTGTTGTCCTCCGCATTCTACACAAATACAAGAATAGAAAAATGGAAAGAATAAGTTCTACCACATATATAATTTCCAGGGGAAAGAAAGAGTGAGTAAATCATCGGCAACAAAACCTGAATGAGCTCCATCAGGAAATGAACATCTTTGGAGTACAGCTCAGCTGAGAGGTTCTTCACCGCGTTATGAAGGTCTTGGGTTAAAGGGTTCGCTTCCTTCTTGCCTACTGAAAATTTATTGGACCTCAAACTCTCAATATGAAGTTGCGCATGCATCCTGGCCTCTGCTACTTCACCCTCAGTGTACACAAACCTCATCGCCATCCTTATTCTTTTTCTTTCTTTTGTAGAAGATGATCAGATTGTCTCTTGGTGTGCCTTTACCATGCATGGAGAGTTAGGACAAAGAAAAACAAAATCTGTGTAAAAGAAAAGAAAAACTAGAATAGTACATAGCAGAATAAACAGGAAATCAATAGACCTTAACCACTGAAAGATCCCCCCTTTATATATATATAACCACAGATATATCACTTCTTTATGCCTGCAAATAGAAAAAAAAAAAAAAACGTAGAGAGTGACATTCAGATTTCAAAAGAAACAATATAGAATGGTTGTTTTTGAACTTTTAGTGGTGCATATTGTACTTACATATACAGTACCATATATGTGCAGGAAATCTTGAAAAGGCAGCTTTGCAAATTTCTCCATTAACGCTATGCACTAGAATCTACACCCACTTCAAGTGGTGAAGATAAATGGGATCAGGAGGAGAAGAAGCATCTCGCTAATATGACTTTTCCTAACAGTTTTGGAGAATGCAAAATATTACACAGATTTCATGAGGAAGGCAAGCTATCTACTACAGTCTACAACATAAGTTGGCATAAAAAGTGTGGTGTGCGGAGGAAGGAAGTCAATGCAGCTCCCTGATTTTGCATACGACGTCGTGTTTATCCGAAGATGATAAAATGCATATCTTATATTCGTTGGAATAATAATAAATATTATTATATTCGTTGTACTCTCTTCTGGTACATAAAGAAAGAAAGAAAAAGAAAGAGTCTATATGGTCCATCACTCAAATATTTCCCAGAAAACTAATCCAAAATTAATGTGAAAATACTGCATTAAATAATTATAATAGTCATATCAATCAGGCAGAGTTCTTGTACTTTTCCAAGGCACAGCAGCGTAGGGACGACTTTACTTGAAAATTCACTGCAAAATCCCATTCACCGATAACAGCCAGTTTTACACAAAGTCTTCTGCAAAGGCGTTGTTATTACCGTAAACAATCATTACAAAGTAGTGACTGTAAAGTAAACATCTCTGGTGGCGACACAATTTATTGTCTTAAATTAATCCTTTTCTTCAATTAAAAAAAAAATCCTTTTTCTACAAGACTGATTAGTGATTACGGATAATGCTTTTCCTTATGAAAAAAATAAACAGCTACATATGTTATTATTAATAATACTAGCTGCTATTTCCGTGTTACACACGGACTGGGCAGGGTAATGACATAAGTAATAAAATATAAGTATATTAAAATATTTATAAATATATATTAAAATACATCACAACTACCATAACACATAAAATATTAATTTTCTACCTAATTTAATTGAATAGAATTGAGAAAATAAAATAAAATAATTAATTACTTGAATATTAAAATTTAAAATATATTAGTTTTTGTGATGTATTTTAAGAAATGAAATATAATTATAGTACCAAATTTCTTGTTCTAAAATGTGGATGATTAAAATTTTTAACATAAATTAATTTGTTTTAAAAATAACAAAAAAAATCAATACCTGAATTTTTAGCATAAAATACTAACCACAAATCCTGTCAACCTTCACATTATATTGAAGAAATTTAGAGTCTGTTTGGAAACCTGTTTTGAGTACAGGTTTTCGGTTCTCATAGTTTTAAAAGAAGCAAAAACTTGTTTGGAAGGAAAAAAACCCCGTGATTCCGAGAAAAGAGTTCCAAGGAAAGAGACCCGAGAAAACCAAAAACTCAGAAGTAAAAAAAGATGTTTTCTTGGTTTGTTGTTGGCACGCGGTGGTATTTTTGTAAATAATGAAACATTAAGATAAATACACTTTTTTTTTCTCACATCTCTTTGGTATGTCCGCCGTCCTCCTCTCCATATTCTCTTCTTCTTCACCTCCCCATATTCTCTTCTTCTTCATCCTCCTCCTCCCCATATTCTCCGTCCCCTCCCCATATTTGGTTTATCTTTTTCTTCAACCTCCCCATATATGGTATCTATTTGGTATCATAAACCTAGTATGTTTACTTATTCTTCTTCTTCACCCTCGCATCTTTAGCACCTCCACCGCTTTGGATCTGATCTGTCTCCGCCTTCCAGGTCGGTTTTTGTGACCGGTATGGGATCGGAGCATAAGGTAGTAGAAGGCAGCGTTGATTGGTACCCTACAAAATCAACCGCCGCCACTGCCGCCGTTACCTAGCCGTCATCATCACAGTAATAAACTTCTCATGCTGCCTACCGTTTTAACCCTCCTTCGCGTCACTGTCGTGCCTCTCCTCGTTTCCAGTACTTTTGATTTTCATTTTTATATCTCTCCAATTCGGATTACAATTCAGAGGAGGCTTATGGGAATAAACATACTGTGTTTATGATTAAATTGTATATAGTTTTGATGTTGGATTTTGGATTCATGCTTTTGTTGTATAACTTGATTATCTCTTGGTGTAATGCGATTGTTTTTCTTGTGGTAGCATTACATGTATGTTTTTCTTGTTTGGAATGTAGCTAGTTTGCAAGATATCCAAACGAGTTTTCAGCTCTTCAAACACCCTCAAAACACCTTTGTATTCTTACTTTTCAGAATAATTCTCAAAGAACTAAAAACTCAAAACACTCCCAAACACAACCTTAAGTTTTCCCATCAAAGCAAAAGTCAATGATGATTTGCTCACGTTACTTTGGAAAGTAAAAATGGGAGTTAAAGTGGATTTTTGATATAAATATCAGTGCTTGCGTGACAGGAACAGAAATTTAAACCAAAAGGTTCGAGATTGAAATTACAATACAACTTCCTTAGATGGAAGAACCATTTTATAAAAATATATATATATACATATACATATATATAATATGAAACGTCCCGACCTGTATTAACCGTACACAGTAAACACGTGCTGGAACTGTGACGACCCAACCAAACCAAGCCCAGCATACAGTGTATACAACAGAAACTTGGGCTCAACAGCCCAAAATAAAAACAACAATAACATTATAACCGGCCCAATGGCCCAACAATTGTGAAAATTATTGGAACAATAGACCTACGCTAGAGGGGGGTGAATAGCGTTTATCGGATTAAAACGAAATAAGTAGGAAATAAATGCAGAATTAAAGATTGAAGGACACAAGCAATTTATCCTGGTTCACAAACACACTACTTGTGTGGCTAATCCAGTCCTTCAAGAGACTCTCTTGAAGATTCCACTATCTACGTTAAGCTTACGGGTGCTTAACAAACAGTTTACAACCTAGAGTTCTAGTCACAAGAAACTCTAATCTCCTGCTTGAAGATACCTCACTTCAAGACTTCTCACACAAGAAGATATACCCTCTTCCTATGAATCTCAACAAGGGAACTAACCTCCCTTAAGGTGTATAGCAATACAATCACTCAAATAAAGAACTCTCACAAGAGTAGATATGAGTTACAGAATTTAAGCTCTAAAAGGCAACTCTCAAATCCTCAATAGGATATTAGCTCAATTAAAATTTGGATGAATGTATGAAATGAATGCTTGAATGTAGAGAGTTGATTGGTTGTGAATCAGAGCTGAAAATGCTTAATTTGTAGCTCTGAAAAGTCATAGAGCCGTTTGAAATCTACCCAAGAAAAAGCTTTAAACAAAACATAGTGGGTGCTAAAAGTTGTCAGCAATAACGGCCATAACATCGATGTTTAAACTCTCAACATCGATGTTTTGTCCAGTAAATTTGAATTTTTGGACTAACGGTAACTAAAACATCGATGTTCTCAAACCCAACATCGATGTTATTTTGATTCTGTGTAAAAATCCTTTAAAGCTTCATATGAAGAACATCGATGTTTTAAAAACAACATCGATGTTATTTTGTTTCTGTGAAAAACGATTAAAGCTGACCATTGAAGAACATCGATGTTATGAAATCCAACATCGATGTTTTGCTTATGTAAAGGATATTTTCAAATGCAACGGTCATGAGAACATCGATGTTTAGGAATCCAACATCGATGTTCTGAGTCTTCTGCCAATTTTTGGAAAATTCTTTGAAGGCAGGAACATCGATGTTTGGAATTTGAAATATGTTTATGTGATGCATGAGCAAATTTTATCTTATTTTGAGCCAATGTCCTAGAAGAGTTGAGTGTTATACCTTGTACAATTTATGAATCTAACTCTTCTTTCTTGGCTCTTCAATTCTTGTGCTCTTTTACATTGATCCTCTGCTTCTTGATTGGTTTCTTTTGCTTTGAGGATTGGTTTGACTTCATTTTAATTCATTTCTTTTTGCTTCCTGAATAGTTTGTCAATATCAAAACCTATAAGAAGCAAGGAGGCATTAGTTCCAACAATTTCCCCCTTTTTGATAATGACAAACAATGAAAGTATATGCCAAGATGTATAGATTTCAAAGTTGGATGAATTCTCCCTAACTTGATGCACATACTTATTCTTATGACCTATGATTCCCCCTTAGTGGGTGCATATACTTTCTGTGAATTTTTCCCCCTTTTGTCATGAGCAAAAAGAAATGGTAAAGGCAAAATATTTTTATGGAATTGAAAAACAAAGCATAAAACAGAAACATAAGTTAAAAATTTAAACAAAACAGTGGTCTTAGTTCCCATCATCGTCCTCATCCTCATCATCGTCCGCATCCTCTTCCTCCTCTACCTCCATTGGGTCATAATCTTCATCATCATCATCATCACCTTCAAAGTTGAAACCTTGGAAGGTTGTGTGATATGGTGGAGGATCATAGTTGACATGGGCAAAATAGGCACGCAGGTCATGTCCTTGCCTTTGTACCTCCAAGTCAATTCTGTCAATGGACCATCCTAAGCTACAGAGAGTGGCGGCGATGGAGTCAAGTGTAGCGGCAAGAGCTGGAGGAGTGGGTGCTGGAAGAGCTAGTAGGGGAGGAACTTCTTCTTGTGCAGGCCTTGGGGCTTCCTCGGATGGGTTCGTGTGAAAAGTGGCATCGTTAATTGCCCAAAGCTTGGTGTGAGGAGTTTGAGTTCAGTCAAAGGGAGTCAGTCCTGCACTCAAACAGATATCCACAACCAGAAAGGCATAGGGAAGAGGATGGTTGTTGGATTTGTGCTCGGCCATGTGCTGGAGCACAAATCGTGCCCAATTGATTGGAGCTCCGTGAATAATGGCGTGCAGAACTTTTTCGTCCTCAATCGTGAAGTTGGTGTGATTACTAGCTCTGGGTTTGATCACCCGAGTAAGCAAATAGAAAAGCACTCTGTACTCCGGTTTGATTGAGTGAATAGTTGGCCGATTGGAGCGATTATGGCGCACTTCAGTGAAGCCGAGATCAGACAATAGCTGGGTTTCATGGAGAGTAAGGAAATAATCACCTCCATAAGTGACGATGTCATCGCCTTGGATAGGTAGGCCTGCATTCTGTCCGAACTGCTCCAATGTCACCTGAAAGCGTCTCCCATTGACACTGGCAGAGAGGACATCACCATCACGGTGAAGGGTTGTGTAGAAGGCGCGGATGAAGGCCGGATTGAAATGGTATTGCTTCCGCGTCACAAAGTCCCAGAGACGGGATACCCGTAAGTGACGTTCAAGGTTAGCAAATTGCTTCTTCTGTGGGTAATCTTCTGGAAGATACCGAGGAGAAGCGATGGCTCGAGTTGTGTAGAAGGATTTGTAGTGTGTAAGCTCATCTTTGGAACGAAACCAAATTTCTGAATTGGGCACAGAGAATTTGTGAGGAGCACTTGAGGATCCACCCTTTTTCTTGGTTTGATGTTCATGAGCAACTTGTTTGCCCCTAGAACGACGTTTGTCACCAGCCATTATCGAAGGAAGAAATGAAAGGAAAGTTGTTGTTTGTGTTTGTAAAGGGATGAATGGAGATGGTAATGATTGTTCAGAAGTTTACAGAGTGAGGAGTAAAAAGAGAAGCATGGTTTATATAGTAAGGCTCAGAAAAGTAGCTATTGGGTAGCCGTTGCAATGCTCCAACGGCTATTTTTTTTTTTGAAAGTATCTGTTAAACATCGATGTTGGCCTATGAAACATCGATGTTTGCTGATGCTCGGTCAGCGAAACATCGATGTTCTGCAAATAACATCGATTGTTTTCAACGGTCGGCCGAAAAACCTACATAGCTCAACGGCTATAATTTTGTACCTGCAACGGTTCAAACATCGATGTTTTTAGAGGCAACATCGATGTTTTATGTACTCGGCCGAATTCCATGTTTAATCAAAATGGTCAAACATCGATGTTGGTCCTCAAAACATCGATGTTTTGGGCCTTCAGAAATTTGAAGAAATTTAGAGAAATAGTGCAAGCATCAATGAGTTTTGAAGACTTACCTGAACATCGATGTTGTGATACTCAACATCGATGTTATTACATTTTGATTGATGGCTTGATTGATCTCTGGATGAAACATGATTATTCTCTTGATTAAACATCGATGTTGGCCTGTGAACATCAATGTTTTTCGGCCACTGGTCCAATTGCTTCAATCTGAATTGTTCAAACATCGATGTGTATGGTAACAACATCGATGTTGTTGGTTTACCAGATTTTTGTTCCCCCTGTCTTTTGGCCTTAGTGAGGGGTCCCTGCCAAACATAGTTAGACGAGCCTCGGGTCCTCAAGTTAGCAAAGATAATACACTAGTTTTAGTAAGATAAAACAATGCTTCAATCTGAATTGTTCAAACATCGATGTGTATGGTAACAACATCGATGTTGTTGGTTTACCAGATTTTTGTTCCCCCTGTCTTTTGGCCTTAGTGAGGGGTCCCTGCCAAACATAGTTAGACGAGCCTCGGGTCCTCAAGTTAGCAAAGATAATACACTAGTTTTAGTAAGATAAAACATGTGTGACAATTTTAAGATTAGTAAGATGGCCTCTGCCTCCAAGAATTATTTTCTTGGATTTCTATCGTCCCGGAATGAGGAGGTATCTCCTTGTCGTAAGTATACCGGGCTCGAGAAAATGTCTTGTCAGTTGGACTTTGGTTGCCTCTGATGCCCAACTAATCAGATAGTAAATCACGTGATGAATCAATAATGCAAGTTAGGCCAGGATTTTCAACAAAGCAGATGCTTGATTATCTGAAAAATTGGATGTTGGTAATAAATGAATTGGCAAGTGCCTCAAAAAGAAGATTCTTGAAAATCGGAGCAGTTTGGAGGGGCCTTTGTCTGAAGATTGTTCAAAGATGGGTAGGGGTCACCTCCGAAACAAGCTTGGGACATTCCAGAATTTGGTAGGGTTCACCTTCTGAGAGAAGAAGCAATATAGTTGTGTTTCTATAAATAGGCATACGATATAGCTCATTAGACACAGAAAATTATAAGCCAATTTCTGAAAGAGAGTTTTTTTAAAAAAAATCAAATTCAAAAAATGCCTTCCCCTTCCACTGTATTTTTTGTTGAGGGTGCAGCTGTAGGTAGGAGAAACCGATTAGCCTATAGTATTGTAAGTGAGCCGCCTGAGGAACTGCCTATTGAACTAGGTAGAATGCCTCGCTTAGTATTTGTTGATGAGCTCTACTCCTCTAGATTTTTTGTTACACCCATGGAAGAGACTGTTTTTCTTGAGAGTCAAAGCCCACTTAGAACATCCTTCTATGGTACCGCCAATGCCACCATGTTCTTCATATCTAAAAGGCTTGAAAGTTTTCAACTGGAGTCTACCCTTCAAACCTTAGAACAAGGAAGTTATTACCGTCTATCAATGACTGCTCAGAGTGCTGCACAGGCCCCTGGCTTACTACCGACGTGGCCAAAGGTTCGCCTGCTAGTGTGGAATTGTAGAGGAATCACTAGGCGCTCTGAAGACTTTGCAAGAATGTTGAGAGACTTGAAGAACCAGTACAAGCCGAACATGGTGCTGCTCACCGAGACATTATGGCAACCGGGCAAAAACCACGGGGTCATCCCTCTCCGTTTTCCATCAGTGAACCGGTTTGAAATCCCTAGCCAGAATAACACGGGTGGAATGTGGTTTGCATGGAGCGATAGTGTGAGGGTTAATGTAGTCAGTGACCCCAATAGCTTCTCTGTAACTGTTGTACCAAATCGTTAGGCACTAGATTATGATAATTGTAATAAGTGTGTTTTAAGTTCCAGTGGCTGTACTCAATCTTTATAATCAATAAAAGTATTTATGTTTTCAGCATGTGTATGACATAAAATTCTTCCATGTGAGTGTTCATCAAAGAAGCTGGTGTTTCAATTTGATCAATTGTGCACTAACTACATGCTTAACATGAATTGAAAGAAATCTGAATATTCTTCCTGAAACATTTAGTCATGAGCATGCAAGATTGAGTGATAAGTGCAAAATCGGACCAGAAGATGACAACATCGATGTTTACTAAACAACATCGATGTTCCATATTTAAATTATGATTCCCCCTAGCTTGTTGCTTTTAGTAAGGGGAGTACCTGCAAAACAAAATTAGGGGAGCCTCCGACGCTCAAGTCAGTAATGTTAAAAAAGAGATATATAAAGAATGCATAGATTACATTAATGTAGAGTCAAGTATGCCAAGTTCAGTTCGAATTCGAAAGTATGACTCTTTGTCTAAGGGTTTTGTGAAGATGTCAACTAGTTGAGATTTTGTTTCAACAAATTCAATGGTTACATCTCCTTTAGATACATGGTCCCTAATGAAGTGATGCCTAATATCTATATGTTTTGTTCTAGAATGAAGAACAGGGTTCTTCGTCAAGCTAATGGCACTTGTGTTATCACATTTAAGAGGCACATGACTAAGGCTTAGACCATAATCTTTTAGTTGTTGTTTCATCCAAAGAATTTGTGCACAACAACTGCCAGCAGCAATGTATTCCGCTTCGGTGGTAGACAATGCAACACTAGCTTGTTTCTTGCTAAACCATGAGACTAAAGAGCTACCTAGCAAGTGACATGTTCCACTAGTGCTTTTTCGATCTAATTTGCAGCCTGCAAAATCAGAGTCGGAATAACCTACGAGATGATGTGTAGTGCCTTTTGGATACCATAATCCAACATTTATTGTGCCTACAAGGTATTTCATTATTCATTTTATAGCCTTAAGATGAGACTCTTTAGGACAAGATTGAAACCTTGCACATAAACAAACACTAAACATGATATCCGGCCTACTTGCTGTAAGGTAAAGAAGTGATCCGATCATACCTCGATATTTCTTAATGTCAACTTCAATGCCTTTCTCATCTTTGTCTAAATGTATGGAAGTGCTCATTAGTGTGGCCATTTACTTGGAGTTGTCCATTTCAAAGCGCTTGAGCAGCTCCTTGCAATACTTAGATTGGGAGATGAATGTTCCTTCCTTCATTTGTTTGACTTGTAAACTGAGGAAGAATGTCAACTCACCCATCATGGACATCTCAAACTCACTGGTCATCATGTTAGAGAATTCCTTGCACAAGGACTCATTAGTGGCACAAAAAATAATATCATCTACATAAATTTGAATCAAAAGAATGTTATGATTTTTGTTCTTAATGAATAAGGTGGTGTCTACCTTCCCTCTATTGAATCCATTATTCAAAAGAAATTTACTCAAACGTTCATACCAAGCTCTTGGAGCTTGTTTGAGACCGTAGAGTGCGTTCTTGAGTTTGAAAACATGATCGGGAAAGATATGATCTTCAAAGCCAGGAGGTTGAGCAATATATACTTACTCTTGGATGAAGCCATTTAGGAATACACTTTTGACATCCATTTGATAAAGTTTGAAATTCATAGATGATGCAAATGCAAGCAAAAGACGAATAGCATCTAGACGTGCAACAGGTGCGTATGTTTCTTCAAAATCAATTCCTTCTTCTTGATTGTAACCTTTTGCTGCTAACCTAGCTTTGATTCTAATTATTATGCCATTTTCATCTAGTTTGTTTCTAAACACTCATTTCGTGCCAATTATTGTGTGATCAATGGGCCTTGGAACCAATTCCCAAACATCATTACGTTTGAATTGATTTAGCTCTTCTTGCATAGCCAAGGTCCAATGTTCATCATTAATTGCTTCAGAAATAGTTGTAGGCTCAATTTGTGAAACAAATGCAATGTGCCCTATGTTGTCTCTAAGAGAATTTCGAGTACTTACTCCGCGGTTGATATCACCTATTACCGTGTCAAGGGGATGATCTTTGGACTCTCGCCATGCTCTAGGTAA
>JAKUCV010000515.1:4376-29132 GCA_028386065.3 Turnera subulata | reverse complement strand
GTAATCAGATTACTCAACCCCATTAGTGTATAGAATAGTGGAGTTAATGGCCAACATAGTGGTCCATCAACCAACATGATTAAGACACCATCATAATGTAGTCTAATCATGTCTCCACTAAGTCTAATGGGATTACACATCACAACACTCAAGTTTGGTTCAATAATTCTGACAATTAGTGAACCAAACCAGCCCAAAATGACCCTGATCCAACCCTAGTCCCACCACACCTGGTCGAACCATGGTCCAACCACGGTTCAACCACCTGCTCGAATCAACGATTCTATGTGTGTGACCCTGTAGGCACTTGTAACATTTGGCAATAATTGCAAAATCTCATTTTACAATTATAAGCAAAGAGCGGCGTCTAGCAACACATCATTGCTACCCAAACGACAACATCACTACTGATCCAATATGCCTAGGAAAAATGTCATCGTCCTTTCGTCCCATTATCAAGATTAAACACGAGACATGGAAAACGTCAATCTCGTATATGTTTAATCTTAGTTTCTTGATCACCGAGTTAACTGTGTAAAACAGACACTCATGATATCACCATATCACATAATCCGAGCGTGGCCACACATTCAACAGTTCAACTCTATCAAGAGGCCATCCAAATATATACCCGTTATATGGGTTGGACGAATTCCATCTCGATCAATCAAAACCCACTACACATTATATCATATACCCAATGATTACCCTTAAGTCCACTCAGTTATGAATGACCAGGAATAATATCAAAGTATACGACTCATATGTCGGGAACCTTGATGATCTCAGGTCTAAGGACAATACATATAAGAACCACTAATGACAATCATATAACGTTCCATATAGGGTTCTTATGTGGGTCGGTCCAGTTCACAAGTTCTCTAACTTGTACCCGTATGTAGAATTCATATCTCATATAATTCTCAACATACGCTAGTCTTAATTTTTTATTACAACCCATCCATAATAATAATCGACTAGGGACATTTAAGAATATAATAAATATATTCTAAGGTTATAAAAATGTCCAAGCGTTTGTCTCATAAACATATTTATTGGAACAACCTTAATGTATATACATGACTATATACGATCATCCATTGATTGGCTTTTGGGCACATTACTAACAATCTCCCACTTGCACTAAAGCCAATCATCCATGTATCTAATACGATGGATGTAGTATGACCATCATGCTTCCGCTGTGTGAGAGGCTCAGTCAACGGATCTGCTACATAGTTCTCAGAAGGAACTTTGTACAGCCCCAGTTGTAGAGTCAGCAACTGTTTCTTGCTTGGAACTCTTCTAGCAAACAGCACCAATTCCAAGACAAAACACATAACCTGACTGCGATCTAAAGTCATCCCTATCGGTTTGGAAGCTAGCATCTGTGTACCCTTACAACAAGCTCACCAACGCTTTCGTAGACAAGGAATGCATCCTTAGTCTCAAGTACTTAAAGATGTTCTTAACCGCTGTCTAGTGACTTTCACTGGGATCAGATTGATATCTGCTTGTGACACTCAAAGCATAAGCGACATCCAATAGAGTACATAGCATGGCATACATGATAGATCCTATTGTAGAAGCATAAGGAATCTTACTCATCCGTTCTCTCTCCTTAGATGTACTAGGACATTGATTCTTTGAGAGAGATAGGCCATCTGACATGGGCAAGAAACCTTTCTTGGAATCTTGCATGCTAAACCTCTTTAGCATTTTGTCAATATACACACTCTGACTTAGCCCGAGAAGCCTTTTGGATCTATCTCTATAGAACTTTATACCTAACATATAGGCAGCTTCTCCTAAGTCCTTCATTGAGAAATTCTTTCCTAACCAAGTCTTTCTAGACTGTGTGTTGGAATATCATTCCCAATGAGTAGAATGTCGTCAACATACAACAACAAGAAAACAATAATGCTCCCACTAACCTTCTTGTAAACACATGGCTCATCTTCATTTTTAATGAAATCAAACTCTTTGATTACTTCATTAAAACGAAGATTTCAAGTCCTTGAAGCTTGCATTAATCCATAAATGGACCTCTGCAACTTGCATACCATATTAGCATTCTTTGGATCGACAAAACCTTCAGGTTGTGTCATGTACACATCCTCTAAAAGATTTTCGTTAAGGAAAACGGTTTTGACATCCATTTGTCATATCTCATAATACTGGTATGCTGCTATAGCCAATAGAATCCAGATGGATTTAACCATGGCAACTGGTGAGAAAGTTTCATCATAGTCAATACCATGAACTAGTTTGGAACCTTTCGCAGCAAATCGCCCTTTAAAGGTAATCACATTACCATCCATGTCGGTCTTTTTCTTAAAGACCCATTTGTACCCTATGGGTTTTACCCCTTTAGGTAGACCAACCAAGGTCCATACCTTGTTTTCATACATGGATTCCATCTTCGAATTCATGGTTTCTAGTCACTTCTTAGAGTCTGGACCCGTAATGGCCTGCTGATAGGAAGTGGGCTCATCCTCATCTATGAGCATCACGTCTCTAGTATGAGTCATAAGAAATCCATATCTCTGAGGCTCATGCCGAATCCTATCTGACCTACATGGTCCATGTGTTACAGGTACTGGACTTTCATCCACAACATCTTGTGGTTCCTATCCTCGTTCCATCTCAGCCTCTAGATCTCAAACTTCTTCGAGTTCTATTTCTTTTTCTCCCACTGATTCCTCTGGAAATAAATTCTCTTTCTAGAAAAATAGCAGTCCGAGCAACAAACACTTTGTGCTCTGAAGGATTATAGAAATAATACCCTTTAGTTTCCTTAGGGTATCCTACAAAGAGGCACTTCTCGGATTTAGGGCCGAGTTTATCTGATGCTTCACGTCTCAAGTAAGCTTCACAACCCCAATTCCTCATAAAAGACAAATTGGGACGCTTCCCAGTCTGTATCTCATATGGTGTGTTTTCAACCTATTTAGATGGAACATGGTTAACTGTAAATGCAGCACTCAATAATGCATGTCCCCAAAAAGAAGAAGGAAGGTCAGCTTGATTCATCATAGAACGAACCATGTCTAACAAAGTTCTTTTCCTCATTTCTGAAACACCATTTCACTGAGGTGTACCTGGTGGAGTAAGCTGTGATACTATTCCACATTGCTTTACATGATCAAGAAATTCTCGGTCTAAGTATTCACCTTCTCGATCTGATCGAAGCATTTTAATACTCTTACCGAATTGATTCTGTACTTCATTCTTGAATTCTTTGAACTTTTCAAAGGGTTCTGACTTGTGTTTCATTAGATACACATAGCCATATCTACTGTAATCATCAGTAAATATAATGAAGTACTGAAAACCACCTCTAGCCTGTGTAGACATAAGTCCGCATACATTAGAATGTATAAGACCTAATAAGTCTGAAGCTCTTTCACCTTTACCAGTAAAGGGAGCCTTCGTCAATTTGCCTAATAAACATGACTCACATGTATCATATGATTCAAAATCAAATGAGTCTAAAAGTCCATCTATATGGAATTCAGAAATACGAGTCTCGTCTATATGGCCTAAACAACAATGCCAAAGGTAGGTTTCATTAGAATCGTTCGTTCTAACCTTCTTCATATTAATGTTATAGAAAGGTGTTTCTAGGTTTAGAACATACAAACCATTGCTTAAATATGCACCACCATAGTAAATATCATTGAAATAAATAGAACAACAATTGTTCTTTATTTTCAATGAAAAGCCTTTCTTGTCCACACAAGACACAGAAATCAAAATCCTGCTTATGGTAGGTACATAATAACAATTGTCCAGTTCTAAGACTAAACTACTCGGTAAGGATGGATAGTAAGTCCCTACGGCTAATGTGGCAACTCTTGCTCCATTTCAGACACGTAGGTTTATCTAATCCCTTTGCCAATCTCCTACTCTATCTCAGTTCCTTCACATTTAAATAAATGTGAGAACCATATCCGGTATCTAATACCCATGATGCAGAGATAGAGAAACTAGCCTCTATAACAAAATACCTGAAGCGGAAGTCTTACTTCCCTTCTGTTTCTTTACCTCTTCAAGGTAAACAGGGCAGTTGCGTTTCCAATGGCCCAGTTTGTTGCAATGGAAACAATGTCCATCCTTTGCAACACCACCCTTGAGTTTCAGCATATGAGAACAAGAAGATGCATATGCTCCAAACTTTTTGGCACATTTCTCCTTCTTGTCAAACTTTTCTTTACCCTTTCCTTTGCCTTTTTCCAATCATCATAATGTTGGAATTGTTTGCCTTCATTTGTTGCTCAACTGTTCCCAACATATTTAGCAACTCAGACAACGATTTTTCATATGGCAAAATTGGTTGTAACTATCCGGCAACGATTGCAGGACTAGATCAACGACCAACCCCTTTTGCAAAAGAAAAACAAGATCCTCAAGGCTCTCAATGTATCGAATCATTTTGAGCACATGAAGTCTCATGGGTGATGACTCAACCATCTTGCATTGGAATAAAGCCTTAGAGGTCTCGTACCTCTCATGCCTTGCTTGCTTTTTCAAGAGAAGTTTCAGGTGCTCGATCATATCGAACGCCCCCATGTTCTCATGTAGCTTCTGAAGCTCAGAGACCATGGTAATTAGCATAAGGCATGCAACATCCAATGCATCATCAACATGCTTCTTGTAAGCATCCCTTTCTGCCCTAGGAGCATCCCTTTCTGCCCTAGGAGCATGAATACAAAATCATTTAACAAGGAATTCTATTAAATGATGCTCCTACTATGAATCAAAATAATCATAAGTAGGCCAAGATCCATATTTCACCACAATATAAGTCAGCTTTGGCTGATCGCTTACATCATAGCTATTTAGGTAGACAACTCTTGCCAATTACTTCTTATGTAACTCTTGGATTATTGAGTGAACAACACTTGCTCTTGTTTATCTAATAGACTTAGCTCAACTCTTTGCCTCTAAGTCCTCAATCCTATTGAGATGACCTAGTTAAGTCCAAACCCACAATAAGCAGTTCAGATATTACAATTATCCCGTCGCACCTTGCTAGGATAAACATTGGCACCTTGCTTTGGCAAAACCTACCAAGTGTTGATCTAAGCAATGATGAGTGCTTATCATGGAAGGCAACTAAGAACTTAATATTTAATTCAACAATTGTTTCCACGCATAACAATTATGCCATCACATCTTGCTAGGATAAACATTGGCACCTTGCTTTGGCAAAACCTACCAAATGTTGATCTAATCAATGATGAATACTTGTCAACAATTGTATCCATACATGTCATGCATGTAATTAACCAATCATATATTGATGTTATGTAAGTTTGGAAACCAAAATTACATGAGAACATCGAAGTCTAATAATGAACATCGATGTTGTGAGAATCTGATTCTCGCCAACCACTTGGCATTGCTCATGAACATCGATGTCCTAGCTTGAACATCAATGTCCAATGGCCTCTGGAACTCAAGAACATCGATGTCTTTATCTGAACATCGATGTTCTGAGGCTCTGGAACTCCAAACTATTAGGCAGAGCTCAAGAACATCGATGTTAGGTTCTTGAACATCGATGTTGGAAAGTTCTGAAGGTCCATTGGCCTCTGGAACTCAAGAACATTGATGTCCTGACCCGAACATCGATGCTGGCAAGTTCCGAACGTCCAAAAACTTGGCAGTAGTTTTAAACATCGATGTATAACATTTAAACATCGATGTTTGAGGTTCTAGAACTCAAGGACATCGATGTTTCAGCTTAAACATCGATGTTTAAGAATTCTAGAATCTCAAAGCAATTCGGCACAACTCTTGGACATCGATGTTCAATCTTGAACATCGATGTTCATGGGAATCTGCCAAGGCCAACCTTCATAGAACATCGATGTTTTGTCTCACAACATCGATGTTCAGTAGGCTCGGCCAAGGCTAAACCCATGTCGACATCGATGTTCATCTGATGAACATCGATGTTCTGGCCGTGATGTGCTAGAACGACAATCGTTCCATACGAAAACCGACGATCGATTTTCCTTTTGTCAAACCCCTTTGACTTACTGCCAAGTTCCCTTGATTGATATCACATACCAATCAAGTGCTTGTTGTCAAAACACTTTTGACATAAACCAACATCAACATATATATCACATATACATAATTGAATTCTATATATATGATCATGCTTCATCATATACCACATATCACATATATTTACGGGTACATATCATACATATGCACAAGAATTCGGTTTGGAACTTCACAAGAGGCTCCGCTACCACTGTAAGTTTCTGGATATGCAAATATGACACTCATATGCAATAAAATGCACAACGGAAAACCGGAAACACATGGAGGATCCAAGTGAAAGTAACTAAACCGATCAATAATTTTTGCGTACCTGAATCGGTTGAGATCTTTCACCCAACTGTTGTGCCGAATCAGCTAGAGCTGAACAAAAATCCCGCCCCTCTACGGTATCCACACGAACCGTCGATCTCTGGTCAGAAAACATCTCATGATCTCCAACCCGAGCACTCCCGGACAGCAGTGCTAGTTGTGGATTTCCGGGAGCTATGTGTGTTTTGTGCTCTTCTTCCTTTCTCAAAGAAGGAAGAGGGTGAGAGTGTATTCTTCAAGCTCTAAAAATTCAGACTCAAGAGAGAGAGGGATCAAGAGTAATTAGATTACTCAACCCTATTAGTGTATAGAATAGTGGAGTTAATGGCCGACATAGTGGTCCATCAACCAACATGACTATGAAACCATCATAATGTAGTCTAATCATGTCTCCACTAAGTCTAATGGGATTATACATCACAACACTCAAGTTTGGTTCAATAATTCTGACAATTAGTGAACCAAATCGGCCCAAAACGACCTTGGTCCAACCACGGTCCAATCACACCTGGTCAAACCATGGTCCAACCACGGTTCAACCACTTGCTTGAATCAACGATTCTATGTGAGTGACCCTCTAGGCACTTGTAACATTTGGCAATAACTGTAAATTCTTATTTTATAATTATAAGCAAAAAGCGGCGTCTAGCAACACATCTTTGCTACCCAAGCGACAAGATCAGTACTGATTTAATATGCCTTGGAAAAATGTCATCGTCCCTTCGTCCCTTTATCAAGATTAAACATGAGACATGGAAAACGTCAATCTCGTATATCTTTAATCTCAGTTTCTTGATCCCCGAGTTAACTGTGTAAAACGGATACTCATGATATCACCATATCACATAATCCTAGCGTGGCCACGCATTTAACAGTTCAACTCTATCAAGAGGGCATCCGATAATATACCCGTTATATGGGTTAGACGAATCCCATCTCGATCAATCAAAACCCACTACACATTACATCATATACCCAATGATTAATCTTAAGTCTACTCAGTTACGAATGACCAGGAATAATATCAAAGTATACGACTCATATGTTGGGAACCTTGATGATCTCAGGTCTAAGGACAATACATATAAGAACCACTAATGACAATCATATAACGTTCCATGTAGGGTTCTTATGTGGGTCGGTCCAGTCCACAAGTTCTCTAACTTGTACCTATATGTAGAATTCATATCTCATATAATTCTCAACATACGCTAGTCTTAATTTATTATTACAACCCATCCATAATAATAATCGACTAGGGACATTTAAGAATATATCAAATATATTCTAGGGTTATAAAAATGTGCAAGCGTTTATCTCACAAACATATTTATTGGAACAATCTTAATGTATATACATGACTATATACGATCATCCATTGATTGGCTTTTGGGCACAGTACTAACACGGCCTTACTACTTGAGTAGACCAGAATATCATCGATCAACACTACCATAAACCGATCCATAAATTCATGGAAGACCTACTGCATCACACACATGAACACTGTCGGTGCATTCGTCAGCCCAAATGGAACAACCACAAACACATAATGACCATACCAAGTGCGGAACGCAGTCTTCGGTATGTCTTGCTCTGCAATCCGAACCTGATGATAACCAGATCGCAAGTCAATCTTCGAGAATACAGATGCACCCTGCAACTGATCGAACAAGTCATCGATCCTAGGAAAAGGATACTTGTTCTTCACAGTCACCTTGTTCAACTGTCTATAGTCCACACACATCCGCATACTGCCATCCTTCTTCTTCACAAACAAGACCGGGGCACCCCAAGGTGAGATGCTCGGTCTAATGAAACCCTTATCCAACAACTCCTCCAATTGTTTCTTCAACTTCTGAAGTTCCGTCGAAGCCATTCAGTAGGGCGGTATAGAAATAGGTACAACTCCCGGTACTAAGTCAACTGTATACTCCACCTCCCGCTCCGGAGGCAACCCAGGTAGATCATCAGGAAATACATCAGGAAACTCCCGAACAATCGGAATATCCTCCACTCCAGGTACTAGCACCGTAGAATCGACCACATGAGCTAGAAAAGAATCACAACCCTCTCGGATCATCCTGAAAGCTTGGATGGCCGAGATACAACACGCCAATAGAGCTCTTCGCTCTCCAACGAACACCAATCTACGCCCCAACAGAGAAGACAAAGACACTTCCCTGGCCCGACAATCAATTACCGCCTGGTGTCTGGACAACCAATCCATGCCTATGATAACATCAAACTCTCCCAAGTCCATGACAGTAAGATCAGAGGGGAAACTCTCACTATCATACTCTATCGATAGATCTCTACAAACTCTATCAAAAACTACTATATCACCAGTGGGTAAATGGACTCTCAGGGGTCTACTAAGGTTATCATCTTCTATGTTATGCATAGTCATGAATGCACGTGATACAAAAGAGTGTGTTGAGCCTGGATCAACTAAAACATGTGCATACTGACCAAAAACCATAAATGTACCTGCTATAACCTCTGGGCATCAGCAGCCTCCTCCCAGGTGATGGCATAAACCCTAGGAGTTGCAGCAGACTAAGTCGCACGCCCGCGGTTCGAAGCTCCAGAACCCCCATAACCTCGTCCCTACTGTCCGACACCCCTTTTGGGACCAGAAGAAACAACACCACTGGGCACAGAACTCTATACTGTATACTGAGAACCACTGCTACCACTATCCTTAATCCACTTGTAACAAGCTGACTTTTGGTGTCCTAGCTTATTACAATACCAGCATGTACCCAAGAATCGTGCCGAGGAACCTCGTCCTTGAGATCCAGACTGATAGGACCGTCCTCCCGAAGATCTGCTTGGTCCACCCTCATAATTCTGCCCTCGGGACTTCTTCGAACCTCGGTAAGAAGAACCCTGTCCACCAGAATAATCTACATCTCCGGCATCAGAATACTACCTCTTCTGTCCAGAAGCAGATGACTGCTTCCTCTGCTCAGCTGCTCGAGCCTCCTTCCCGATCAACTGAACTCTCTCAACATCAAAAGCAGCCTCACAAACAGCCTCCCAAGTCTTGTGCCTACCACCAGCCACTGCTGTCACCAAATCAGTGCGTAGGGCGCTAGCCACCTCATCGGGCACAAACTCCTTGGCATAGGAGAGAAGGATGTTGAACCGGATCCTGAATGCCGATACCGGCTCATCTGGCCCCTGCTTCACTTCCAGAAACTACTTTTTCTGCCCTTTCAGAAAACCAACAGTGAGAAACTCCTTGTAGAATTTCTCCTTGAAATCCTCCCAAGCATCTCCACCGGCCTCGGTAGGTTGGCCACATGTTCCTGCCACCATGTCAATGCATATCCCGTGAACTTGTGTGCCACAAATCGAGCCCTGTGCTCAGGTGCACAAGTTAACTTCTCCAGAACATTCTCCACCTGGCGGAACCAATCATCAAACTCCTTGGCTTCGCCCTCCTCACCTGAGAATTCCTTGACCGCAGACTTATCCATGTGCTTATACCCGCTCTCCATACCACCTGCCGCAGCAAGTGCTACCAGTTGGGCACCCTGCTGCTGCTGCTGGAACTGTTGCCACTGCAAAAAGGCCTGATTCTGCTAGAACGTTGGGTCCACAACAGGTGGTACGGGTGGCACAATATTCTGTTCTCCTCCACCTGCAGCATTATTCCCTGCCGCAGTATTGTTCCCCTGTCCAATGGGAACCTGCATCACCGACACGTTGTTGGAGACATGAGTAGCGGCATCATCCTCAGTATTGTGCTGCCCCTGGTGATCCATATCAACGCCTATATGAATGCAAATGGGTCAAAAACACTTTTAAAGTTATAAATCCAGAAACAGGCTTAAACATAGAAATCACTTTGAAAACAAAGTTTAAAACACTTTTGAAAACCAAGGATCTGAAGCCTGCTCCGCTACCAAGCTGAAACACCTGTATCCCAGTTTTACAAATAAAGTACTTATTCAAAAGGAATTTACCAAAATGCCCCTGAAACCCAGGACGCGAAAATCCAACACCAAAACAATAACAGAATATCCTATTAAACCGAGATGTCATAAAGAACAAGAGTAAACCGGCTTATCAAGCCATAAATCAACCCGGCAAACAGCCGAAACAACATCAAGAATCAAACCCTGGTAACACGCCGACAATGTAATCAAAATCAGGAATGACATCTCAAACACACAATAACCGGTACTAACATGCCAACCACATATAAGCAAACAGTTCAAGATTTACATTCGTTTGTGTGTTAAATTTTATGATTATATTTATTATTCAGGGCCCCCTACTGTGTGCGTCGAGCTCGGTCCCGTCTCATGAGATAACCAGGCATAAGCCCAACATAACCAGGCATAAAGCCCAAATATAACCATAGAGAGAGAGAGAGATAGAGAGAAAGAGGGAGGTAGAAAGGGGGAGGTAGAAGGAGGGAGGTAGAACCAGTCATCACAGACCCATATGCTAAACCGCATATACCATGCTATCCCGCATGCAAACCCGAGGGGTATCACTTTCTGCTCGAACCAACCGGTCATCAGCACACAGTAGTATTTCTTTTATAGTACATCATTCTTATTCATACTTAAGAGTTTTTGTGTGCCAAAGAGTTATGATTTATTAGGGTTGTGTGAATTATTCATTAAATCAACATACGGGTTTCGAACCCACATCACATCACACAGTTCACCCAAAATCATATCACATGTTATATCCTGCAACAGTTAAGCAAGACATGCTTGTCCAACAAATAGCAATACACAGGCACACAATACAGATCATGGCATGTTAGCAAACAAGGAATGCAACTCGGACAAACCAATCTAACAAGCACAAGCATACAAATATAAAAAAAACTTATAAAGTCACCTCAACGACGATTATCCTGTGGAGCTTTCCCCATGACAGATCCTCCAGCTCCCGAGGTATTACCTGTGCCTGAATACTGGCACACACAATAACTACCAAAACAGTTACAATAAACCGTGCATGCATGATACTTATATGCTCAACTGAGTAAAACGAGACCCAATCGACCCGGTCATGCAATTTTCAGGGTCTAAGCCCAAAAGGGTATATCTCCCCACCAAAAACTCCAAAAGATTGGAAGCTAAGGTTTACCGGGCTCAAGCCCATCTAATTCCAAAAACAATTTCTCGGGCCTCAGGCCCACTTCCTTAAGTCCGCAATAGAACCAATTTATGAATTTGGGCTTAGAGCCCATTCCTTAAAGTCACTACCTAACCATTTATGCCATTGGGCCTCAAGCCCATATCTTAAGGTCCATCAAAGTCTCAAGGTCTTTAAAGTTGGTTAGTTGGGCCTGGGCCTAGTTTTTCCTAAATACCGTTCTAAGGTCATTCCCGAGCCCAAATATCCCCGGCCTATGGTTCTACCCGTGTCGGTAAATTTCCGGCCACACACACTCCCTCTCCGCTCACGGTTTCCACTAAACTCATAATAATCATTATGTACATTTCCACAAAATATCCCATGAATTATGTACAAAGCCACAACCGAGACTTAACCGGGAATTACCGTATATGGCCGAGGAAGGAATTCTGTCCACCGGAATGCACCCGAGTCCTCGTCGGAAAATTCCCGAGCCTCGCCGGATTCCGGTCAACCTCGCCAGAAAACCCCAAAAAACTGCCACAACCCAACAACAACAACATCCACTCCAAAACCCACTGTAAGCAACATCACGAATTAAAGAAAAAGGATGGACAGATTGGATTCTTACCCGAAACACTTGCTGCCCAAATTCGAATCCACAGAGCCCCTTGAACAGATCTGCCGGCCAACAGCAGCAACCCACACAGACCCGAACACCATCAAAACAAAAACCCCAAAACCCGACCAACCTATCACCCACAACAAACGCCGACCACCAAAGACAAACCCAAATTGGGTTAGCACAACAACCTCAACACAAGAAGGAAAAAAAAAGAAGAAAGGTGCGTGTGGCTTACCGGCGAACAATGGACGCGGCGGCGGCTATATCTGTGCACACAGGCTCCATGTCTCGCACAGCCCTCCCTCCCTCACGCGACGGCGACAGCAGAGAGCACGAGAACGAGCATGCAAGGATGCAAGGCCAGCGGTTCACCGATGACTCAAATCAGGAGGCGGCGGCTCGTCGTGGACCCGTCCTCGATGCCGTTTAGAGGAAGAAATCGGGTCGGCGGTGGCGTCGTGCGAATGAGAGAAAACAAAAGAAAGAAATGAAGCCAAGAGAGAGAGGGAATCGGGGTAGGGTAATGATTTGGGGAAAGAGGAATTGTAGGAGAGGGGAAGGGAAAGAGGGTGAGAGAGAGAGAGGAAGAGAGGCGCCGTCGGGAGAAAGAGAGGAAAGGAGTGAAAAGAAGAAAGAAAAGAAAGAAGAGAGGAGAGGAGGGTTAGGGTTTTTGACCCGCCTAGCCAAAACGACGTCGTTTCGTTTTGGCTGGGCGCGGTCAACCCGCCCTAGCTCGGTCAACTTTTTTTTTTTCCCTTTTACCCAAAACGACGTAGTTTAGTCCAAAACTACGGTAAACCCCGCGTTTCTTCCCGAAACATGTTTTGAGTCCAACGAAAGCCGTACCCGCCATACTAATGACTTAATATTGATCTAACCAAGGTATAATAATTTATTTCCTAGTCCAAAAATCCGGAAATTCCTCGAGGGTAAAATTGGAATAAAAATTCCAAAAATTCCATAAATTAAATTATGAAAATTCGGGGCGTTACAAAAGTGCTCTGGGAACGTCAGGAGAATGTTTGTTTATGTTAGTGGAGCAGGTGGTGCAAGTGGTGTAATTTTATATTCCTCCTACAATTTCTGGGTTTTGCAGGACGCATAGGATGATGCTGTGCCTGGGTCTGTTGCAGTTCTTCTTCAACTTTCCCTTCAATTGATTTCTGCTTCTTCTGCCGATGATGAGGTGTCATGAGGACTTCTTGGATCAAAGTGAGGGCAATGAGCTTCAGTGGAAATCTTGTGATTTGAAGGTGGTTTGAGGCCTTCATTTGAATTCTCGATGAACAACAGCCTCAGGGACAAGCTCACAGGTTCCGCCACAGGCTCATGCTGTGGCTGAGGCTGTATCTTCACATTCTTCAATGAAATCCTCTTGAATTGATCAAAATGCACCTGAAATCACTAATCATACAGTAAGGGATGGACATTGGAGGAATATGGTGGAATATTGCATAGAACGCATATAGTCGTGACGAAATGAGGGAAAATTATATCTTAAATCATGCCTAAAACTATGCATATTTCATATGCATCAAAATACCCTAAACTGAAGATTTTGCTTGTCCTCAAGCAAACAGAGAAGAAAAGAAGGCATGATTTGAAAGGAAGAAAAACTAATCTCAATGCATCAAATTTTCACTAGGTTTCTTCCTCGTGGTGTCTTAATTGGCATCCTTAAATTTTCCTTCAAAACTGCATCAATTCCAACCGAATTCTTTGTCAGTAGTTTATGTCAATAAAAATCTTAGGAATAATCTTGCAACTGACCCTCATTCTTTTGCCATTTGAGAGATTCTGCCAAAGATTGTCATTGGATAGTGAAAACATTACCTCATATGCAAACCATTACCCCTTGTCTCCACTATTGTGCATAAGTCACCAAGCTAGGATCACTAGGACTTTTCAGTGTTGTATTGCGGTTAGATGAGGGCTATCAAAGGATGGTGGATGGATTGAACAAGTGTTAATGGTTTATGAGCTTGAAATATTGGGTTTCGTTTATGAACAGTCTGAGGCTGTATAGGGACTGTTTGATTTCATATCCCTTGAGATTTCATGCTACCTCCTGTGTTTTAAGATGGAGTTTGATTCACAAAATGTTGCCTTTCTCCTTGCTTCTCTTTCCCATGTTTTTTTCTTTTCTTCACTGGCCATTATTTTTAGTGTGGCCGGGAAGAGAGTACCTCACAACGTGTGGTGGCATTCTGGTCTTGCATTTGTTAAGTGCAAATAGTCTCAAACACCTTTAATAGGATCAAATCTTGCTCACAGACTCATCAATAGGGTGAGGCTGTTTGAAGGAACTTGTGCCTTAGGCACATGATGGCCCCTTTTTTGGCTACAAATAGTTGAGGTGGGGTGTGCAGTGTGAAGGAATGAAATGGGGCCGTCATAGTTGGCTCAAATGGGGTTGCAAGAGATTGGTGAGTGTGGTATGGAATTGTGTGGTCTGTTTGGTATGCAAAAGATGGCCAAGGTCCTTTCCTTGGTTGAAAACTTCTGCTTGAATTTCGCTTTGACAGAGGTAAGGGCCTGTTCTAAGGTGAACAGGCTGAGCCTATTTAATTTAAAAAGAATTTGACAGGAATCTTCCCAAGTGACAGATTTCATGGGATTTAGCTGCTTGATTAGTCCTGCTTTGTTTCTTTGGGAAGGTAAGACAAGTCATGAGATTAGAATTTAAGCAGAATTTAATGGAATAAGAAAGGATGCATAAATATGGAGACAGGCTCACACTGGCAGAAACATAATGAAAATAGATGAATTTGAGATTGCATTTATTGAAATTCAAAAAGTATATGAAGTCATACATGGCTAAATTGCACCCTAAAATGCATGTGAAACATGCATAGTTTAGGGCATAATTTTGGATGCAAATTGTTCTAAATTCATTATGATTATATGCCTCCTATGTAATATTCTACCATATTCCTCCAATGTCCATTCCTTACTATATGATTAGTGATTTCAGGTGCATTTTGATCAATTCAAGAGGATTTCATAGAAGAATGTGAAGATACAGCATCAGCCACAGCAAGAGCCTGTGGCGGAACCTGTGAGCCTGTCCCTGAGGCTGTTGTTCATCGAGAATTCAATTGAAGGCCTCAAACCACCTTCAAATCACAAGATTTCCATTGAAACTCATTGCCCTCACTTTGATCCAAGAAATCCTCATGACACCTCATCATCGGCAGAAGAAGCAGAAATCAATTGAAGGGAAAGTTGAAGAAGAACTGCAACAGACCCAGGCACAGCATCAGCCTGTGCGTCCTGCAAAACCCAGAAATTGTAGGAGGAATATAAAATTACACCACTTGCACCACCTGCTCCACTAACATAAACAAACATTCTCCTGACGTCCCATAGCACTTTCCAAGGAAAAAGGAACAGGCACATGCCACTCAGAGGAAATCCACCTTAAAGAACAATTATCCTCTGCAAAGGGCACCTCAGAACTTACAATCTTGCTGCCCATCACGCCTATCCTGGCATACACGCTGGAAGACTGACGAGCCAACTTGCCCAAACACCCATACTTTTCAGCAAGTTGGGAGGAAACAGACTGAGGAGCTGCACCTACAAAAAGAGGAAGGGAGAAGACACCGGGGAGAATCCCATCGACAAAGACACCCCTCAATTTACAGAATTCCTGGAACAGAGGTGGGACCCAAAAACACCAAGGGTCCAAGGGAAACACGATTCTGTAGCCTTCCTGGGTAGTAATCGTGTTATCCCTAACCTCTAGATTGTTCAAAACACTATGCCATTCCATACTTCCATCTGTTTTGTAATTTCAATTATGAACTAAACAACCCTTTCTTAGGTTGAAGGGGTGAACATGTCTTTGATTTTAATGCAATAGATTGCTCGCATTATGTTCTTAACCAGTCTTTCTTGTCGGGGTTGTTACAAACTTGCACCACGTTTGAGTCTTGATCAAACCCATGCATGATTACAGGTGGCTAGGTAAAGGACCGAAATGAGAAATCTTAGCCGCTGGAACAACACCATCCAACCCTTAGTTTTTAGCTTTTGATAGAAGTTAGAACTAATTGAGGAACTAGCCTCAACACCATTCTTAGACCCCTGTGTTTGACCGATGCAAGAGCATTAGGAGTGTGAGAACCATGGGAGGCACCTGTGAGCGAAACAAATGGGTGCAGTATAGGTTGAGAGCACCTGCAAGAACTGATTCTATTAATTGACTCTTTTGCTGTCAACAGCCTCAGCCAATACACAGCATAGCCTCAGCCTGTGCCTAGTACAGCCTCAGTCCGTGACAACATAGTAAAAAAGATAACACAATCCCTAATTTGATTCTTGATTGACTATTGTGTAGAATCGTCTTAATTTAGTAGCAACCTGGTGAAGGACCGAAAGGAGAAGCCAATAATGCTAGACCAACAATAGCCAGCCTTCGCTCTTTAGCCATTCAAAAGAAGATAGGGAGAGACTGTGGGTATTAGCACCAACATTAAACTTAACCCTTAAGTACACGACTACTCTTGTGACAGGGGGTAGATGGAAGCTTAGGGAACTATTGATAAGATCAAAAGCTGTTGATAGTATTTTAGGTTGGGAGCCCCTTCAAGACATCTCATTAGTCACAGCCTCACCCACAGGCTCAGCCTGTGACTGAGGCTGTCGAGCAATTTATACGCATAAAACAGGACATGTGAACCCCGGATGCCTAAGAATCCACAAAACTGATACCTTCCTCATTTAATCTGCTGTTACAATTATCTTTCCTGCCTAGTTTAGATTTTAAACATCATTCACCCAAATCCATCCTTATTTAATTGTTTTCGAGCCTAGTTTGTCTTAAATTGAAAGGGAACAGACTAAACCCAGTCCCTGTGGATACGACCTTGATAAAGTACTACAACAACCTTGTGCACTTGCCGGAACCTACGTTGCAGACAGACGGCACAAGTTTTTGGCGCCGTTGCCGGGGACTGACGCTTGACTCTTTTCGCTTTTTTTTTATTTCTGACTTATTAGGCTTTTCAAAATCTTACCCTTTCTTTTTCCAAGTTTGAAGCTTTCAGGTGGTGTATGCCCCAAACCAGGAGCAATAAGCCATCTCTGACCTTCCACCAAGAGATTGAAAAGGCAGCCCGCGAGATTCGCAAGAAGAACAAGGAGAAACAACACAACATGGCGGACAGACTCAACGAAGGAGCACACCCAGAGGTTGAATAGGCTCAGCCTGTGAGACCCTACATCCTTATGTCACAGCTCCTACAACCACCAACCACCATCATCCACAATAGCATAGCCATTCCAGATGTAGATGCCCCCTATGAAATCAGAAAAAACCTACTCAGCATGTTGGAGAGGCGCACATTTGGAGGCTTGCCCTCGGAGGATCCAAACTCACACTTGTAGAATTTTCTGCTGGTGTGCAGCACTATGAACATAGCAGGGATAACCAAGGAACAACTGTACATGAGCGTGTTCCCATTCTCACTTAGAGATGTAGCATTCGAGTGGTTCAATAACCATGAAGCAGGCCACTTTACTGATTGGGATAGTCTATTCAGAGCTTTCTTGAAGGAAAACCATCCATCAAGCATGGCTACCAACCTGAGGCAGCAGCTTATCGGCTTTTCCCAGCGCTCTGATAAATCAATCCGTGATGCTTGGGAGTGATTCAAAGGATTACTAAGGAGATGCCCAAACCACAGAATTGATGAGGCCGTACAACTTGAACAGCTCTATTGCGGCCTAAGTGATGAAAACCAGAACACTTTGGACAAAATGGCTAATGAGTCATTTCTGGACAAAAACTACAATGATGGAGTAACCATCCTTAAAGCTCTGTCCAAGAGGAAAACTCAAATCAAGGGAGTCAAGGCCTCTGGAATAATTGGAGCAGACAGAGTAACAAAGCTAGAGGTAGAGATAGAAACCCTCAGGAAGCAACTAGGGGCTGCTCACGTCAAGGCAGCCACATCCACAGCCTCAGACTGTAAAGGATGTGGAGGACCTCACAACACATCCAGTTGTCCCCTCTTCACCGAATGTGCTTCTGAACAGGCTCACTACATCCAATAGAGGCAAGGGTAGTATGGAAACACTTACAATCCATCTTGGAGGAATCATCCAAATTTCTTCTGGAAGGCACCAAATGAAGAGATAAGTCCACCACAGCCCCAATTTCAGCGACAAAATCAAGGAGGACAGCCCCAATACCATAAACAAAACCAAGGAGGACAACAAGGCAACAACACTGACATGATGAGCATGCTGCAGTCCATCTTGGAGAACCAGAACAAGATGAGTGAGGAAATTAGTCAAATCAAATCCCACAACACAATCCTAAAAAATCAAATTGCTCAACAAGCCTCTATGTCCATTAATCAGCAAGGAACCCTTCCAGGGAAACCAATAGAGAATCCAAGGAATGAGCATTGCAAGACTGTAACACTTCGCAGTGGGAAGGAATTAAGGGGCACAGCACCAAGACAGCCTGATGTTGTGGATCAGACAGCTTCAACATCCAACCTAGGGCAAACAGTGCAGACACAGGCTGAGCTTGTGGTTGAGCCTGTGAGCGCTAAGAAAGCTGAGAAACAACCCCAGACTGTCTGACCCTATCAGCCTCCTCTCCTATATCCAGAAGTGTACCTCAAGTCCAAACTGGAAAAGCAATTCAGTAAGTTTAAGGAGATGTTAAATAAGCTTTATGTTAATATTCCCTTTAGTGATGTGGTTACACAGAAGCCGCCATATGCCAAGTTCCTCAAGGACATCTTGACCAAGAAAAGAACCATTGGCGACATCGAGATAGTAGCCATGACAACCTAGGGAAGTGCCCTCATTCAGCACCATCTGCCCAAAAAATGTTCAGACCCAGGAAGCTTCACAATTCCTCTAAACATTGGGGACAAGAAAATTGAGGGAGCCCTATGCGATTTAGGAGCCAGTGTCAGCCTGTTATCGCTCTCTATCACTCAAAATTTGAACCTTGGAGACATCAAACCCACAAGAATGACAATCCAGCTAGCAGACCGATCACTTGTATATCCTGTGGGAGTTTTAGAAGACGTTCCAGTCAAGAGTGGCAACTTTTACATACCGATAGATTTTGCGGTGATGAATATGACCGAGGATGAGAAGACATCCATCATTTTGGGGCGTCACTTCTTAGCTACAGCAAGAGCTATGATTGATTGTGCAAACGGAACATTGACACTACGACTAGGAGAAGATACAGTGGAGTTGAATGTCCAGAAAGCGCAAAGAACAGAGTTTGGAACAGGACAGTGCTGTATGGTTGATGCTGTACCAGACCCTGTTGATGCACTTGTCAAGGCGTCTCAACTGATGGAGACACATGAGGATGAATTGCTAGGTTGCCTAGTCAATGGGCTCATAGATGGAGATGAGACAACTCTGCAGCAGGTGGCAAAATTCCTGGCAGAAGAAACTGTGCCTGAAATCAACAAACAGGCCCATACTGTGGATCAATAGGCTGAGCCTGTCACAGAGTCCTAATCTTTGTATGCATCAAGGGTAGAAATGAAACCTAATCTTTGTATGCATCAAGAGTCCTAGAACCAGAATCCGATGCACCAAGGGTAGAAATGAAACCTCTACCACTCCAGCTCAAGTATATCTATTTAGACACTGACAATTCCTCATTTCCTATCATTATTGGAGCTGATCTTTCACAGTAAGAAGAGGAAAAAGTGCGCACTATAGTCAACAAACACCGCAAGGTAATGAGATATGCCATTGATGATCTGACAGGTATCAGTCCTAATCTTTGTATGCATCACATTCTTTTGGAAGAAAACTATAAACCCATAATAGAACCATAAAGGAGACTGAATGAAAATATGAAGGAAGTGGTTAAAGTGGAAATTTTGAAGTTGCTTGATGCCGGAATAATTTATCCAATTTCAGATAATCCTTGGGTTAGTGTAGTACTTGTGGTGCCTAAAAAGGGAGGTCTGACAGTAGTAAAGAATGAAAAAGAAGAACTCATACCAACTAGGACTGTCACAGGTTGGAGGATGTGCATAGACTATAGAAAACTCAATAAGGCCACTAGAAACGATCATTTTCCTTTGCCATTCATAGACCAGATGTTAGAGAGACTTGCCAAGCACACACAATTTTGTTACCTAGATGGATACTCTGGATTTTTCCAGAACCTAATCCACCCAGGTGATCAGGAGAAAACAACATTTACATGCCCCTACGGCACATTTGCATATAGGCGCATGCCATTCGGTCTGTATAATGCACCTGCCACCTTTCAGCGTTGCATGATGGCCATCTTCCATGACTTGATCGAGCATATAATGGAGGTATTTATGGATGATTTCTCTGTTTATGGCACTTCTTTTGATCTCTGTTTGGCTAACCTTAAAACAGTGCTTGAATGGTGTGAGGCTATGAACCTAGTGCTGAATTGGTAAAAATGCCATTTTATGGTTACAGAAGGTATTAAGCTTGGGCACAAAATCTCGGGACAAGGGATAGAGGCGGATGAAGCTAAGATTGATGTTATTGAAAAACTTCCACCTCCAACCTCTGTTAAGGCAATTCGGGCTTTTCTTGGTCATGCAGGCTTTTACAGGCACTTTATTAAGAATTTTTCAAAAATTACAAAACCTTTGACAAACCTCCTTAGTAAGGATGCTGAATTTGTATTTGACGATTCTTGTCTGAATGCATTTAATAGGATTAAAGCTGCATTGACCATAACCCCAATCATCCAGCCCCCAAATTGGAGTCAGCCCTTTGATATCATGTGTGATGCAAAAGACCATACAGTAGGGGCTGTGCTGGGACAGAGAAAAGACAACAAACTTCATGCCATATACTATGCAAGTCGCACTCTGGATAAGGCATAGATCAATTATGCCACAACTGAGAAAGAGCTTCTGGCAGTAGTCTTTGCAATTGGAAAGTTTTGAGCATACTTGCTGGGATCTAGGGTCATCATCCACACTGACCATTCGGCATTGAAGTACTTGTTGACCAAGAAGGAGACCAAGCCAAGACTTCTTAGGTGGATCCTGCAGCTCCAAGAATTTGACCTAGAGATACGAGACAAGAAAGGCACAAAGAATGTGGTAGCTGACCATCTTTCCAGATTGAGTCCAGACCATATGCCAAGGGACCACATGCCTATTGATGATCATCTCTAAGACGACATCCTCATTGCAACAACAGTGTCAGTCATAGACTGATGCCGTGGTACGCAGTAATTGGCAATTTCTTAGCCTATGGAGCTCTTCCACCAGATCTCAGCTATTCACAGCGAAAGAAGTTCTTCTCTGGCATGAATAACTACCTCTAGGGTGAGCCCCTATTGTTCAGAAGATGCGGAGATGGTATAATCAGACGGTGTATTCCTGAGGAGGAGGTAGAACAAGTTCTGCATAGTTGCCACAATGCACAGTACGGGGGACACCATGGCGCAACCAGAACAACAACCAAAGTATTGCAAGCTGGTCTATATTGGCCTACCCTATTTAAGGATGCACGGAATTGGGTAGTGGCATCCAAGGAATGCCAGCGCTGTTAGTAATATGCCCAAAAGCCAATCCATGGATGATTGTAGTCATGTATATACATTAAGGTTATTCCAATAAATATGATTATGAGATTATCACATGCACATATTTATAACCCTAGAATATTTTATATTCTTAAATGTCCCTAGTCGATTATTATTATGGATGGGTTGTAATAATAAATTAAGACTAGCGTATGTTGAGAATTATATGAGATATGAATTCTACATATGGGTACAAGTTAGAGAACTTGTGGACTGGACCGACCCACATAAGAACCCTACATGGAACGTTATATGATTGTCATTAGTGGTTCTTATATGAATTGCCCTTAGACCTGAGATCATCAAGGTTCCCAACATATGAGTCGTATACTTTGATATTATTCCTAGTCATCCGTAACTGGGTGGACTTAAGGGTAATAATTGGGTATATGATAAATGTGTAGTGGGTTTTATATGATCCAGAGGGGATTCGTCCAACCCATATAACGGGTATATTATCAGATGGTTTCTTGATAGAGTTGAACTGTTAAATGCATGGCCATGCTCTGATTAGGTGATATGGCAATATCACAAGTATCCGTTTTACAAAGTTAACTCGGGGATCAAGAAACTAAGATTAAACATATACGAGATTGACATATTCCATGTCTCTGTTTAATCTTGATAATGGGACGAAGGGATGATGACATGTTTCGAGGCATCTAAAATCAGTACTGATCTTGTCGTTCGGGTAGCAATGATGTGTTGCTAGACGCCGCTCTTTGCTTATAATTGTAAAATGAGAATTTACAATTATTGCCGAATGTTACAAGTACCTACAGGGTCACACACATAGAACCGTTGATTCGAGCAGGTGGTTGAACCGTGGTTGGACCATGGTTCTACCGGGTGTGGTTGGATCGTGGTTGGATCATGGTTGAACCAGGATCGTTTTGGATCAATAATTATCTGAATTATTGATCAGACATGGTGATGTGGTGTGTTGTAATCTGATTATGTTAGTGGGAGACATTAGTGATGAGGGTCATCACCTTTGGTCCACTATGTTGGCCATTTTGCTATTAATCTAATGGCATTATGTGTGAGTGGATGGAGTGCCTTAGTGATCAGATCATTTTGCTGCTCTCTCTGATATTCATTCAGTTTTCAGAGTATCCTTGAGAGTGTCTTGAGAGCTTCTGAGTTTTGAGAGTAAAACACACACATACCCTTCTTTGAGAAAGAAGAGAGACACCACACAAAGCTCCCGAAAATCCTGTTGCTAGCACATCAGTTCGGGAGGGCTTGAATTTGGAGATTGTATGACGATTTCGACTTGATCATGGATCGTGTGGATACCGTAGTGGGGCGGGATACCTCCTCTTGCTCTTGCTGATTCCGGCACTTCAGTTAGGTGGAAGATCCTAACCGTGTAAGGTACAAAAATTGTTATTCGGTTTATACGCTTCACATGTGTTCCTATGTTGTTTCCGAAAATTTTGCCGCATGTTTTTCTTGTATATGAGTGTCATATAACATACCGAAAACTTACAGTGGTAGCGGAGCAACTTGTGAAGCTCTAAACTGAATTCATGTTCATATGTTACATGTGATGTAGCTTGAACTTGTTTAGGTATATGTGATATGCTGGAATTCTTTTTAGTATATGAGATATGCTTGCATATGTGTGATATGCTGAATTTGTTTTGGTATATGTGATTTGCCATGCAAATATAAGCATATGTTTGATATGTTTTTAGTATATATACATGATATGTTCTATGTGATAAAGCATGATCATGTTATATTGTATTCAATTGTGTATATGTGATATATATGTTGTTGAGGTTGATTTGTCAAAAGTGTTTTGACAACAAGAACTTGATTGGTAAGTGATATCAATCAAGATGTTATTGGTAAAAAGTCGAATGAGTTCGAGAAGGGTGCTTGAAAGGTATATGATACCTACAACATCGATGTTTAAAGTTTTAACATCGATGTTCTCTTAGGTCGATTGTCGGCCGAGAGGTCAAAACATCGATGTTTAAGTGTTAACATCGATGTTCTATGCACTTGGAAACCTCCAACATCGATGTTTGATGGTCAACATCGATGTTCTGAGGGCTCGACAACCTCCAACAACGATGTTTGATTGTCAACATCGATGTTTGGAGGGTTCGACAACCTTCAACATCGATGTTGGCTTGTAAACATTGATGTTCTGTGGATTCACAAACTTCAAACATCGATGTTGAAGGGTTCTGGGAACAGCAAAGTTGTAGCCCTACTTCTTAGCTTTCCAGGGACACCAAGTTTGCACAAATCCGAGCTCTACAGCTCTGGATATGGCCGAAATACTAAGTGCTGCCAAGTAGTTGGGAGAATCAGATTCTCAAAACATCATGTTCAAGTTAGACATCGATATTCACATGTATTTTGGTTTCCAAATTTACATAACATCAATGTATGATTTGTTGATTATATGCATGTGATGTATGAACATATGTTGATGTAAATATTAAGTTCTTAGTTGCCTTCCATGATAAGCACTCATCATTGCTTAGATCAACACTAGGTAGGTTTTGCCAAAGCAAGGTGTCTATGTTTATCCTAGCAAGGTGCGAGTGGATAATTGTAATATCTCGACTGCTTATTGTGGGTTTGGACTTAACTAAGTCATTTTGATAGGATTAAGGACTTAGAGACAAGGGTTAAGTAATGTCTATAAGACAGATATGGACAAAGTGTTGTTCACTCAACTATCCAAGAGTTACATAGAGATGTAATTGACAAGAGTTGTCTACCTAAATAGCTATGATGTAGGTGATCAGCCAAAGCTGACTTATGTTGTAGTGAAATATGGATCTTAGCCTACTTGTTGTCATTTTATTGATACATAGTAGGAGCATCATTTAATAAAATTCCTTGTTAAATGATTTATGTATGCATGACTCTTATTTGTGTGAGTTGATCTTTGTTGTAGAACTACCATGGCACAAAACACAGGTACACTATCATTGCGATCGGTCCTTGAGAAGGACAAGCTGAATGGGAATAATTTCCTTAAATGGTATCGCAATTTGAGGATTGTCCTCAAACAAGAAAAGAAGCTGTA
>JAKUCV010000514.1:4847-15066 GCA_028386065.3 Turnera subulata | reverse complement strand
TGACTCACGAATTCTTACGCCCTGGCTACCTTGGCGTTTCTTTTGATGGTGTGTCATTAATTTCTTGCATCTTTAATCACAAGCATCCGTGACCGTTGAGGTTAGACGGATGGGGCCGTATCTCGAGTAGAGCACATGTGCGACAAGCTCACAGCTGTTCGAACATCGTGGAGAGATACGAGCCTTGACAGACGTTTTGACTTATGCGGAAATTATGAACAAGTGGGTAACGTGTCCTTCGAGAGACACAGGACGAACCCGTGAACATCGCCTTCCGAGTTAACGGGTATCTTCTTTACGGGGTTAATCGACGTCACCGTTAACTAAACGTGTCACGTTTCTCGGGATCGAGAAAGGATATGATCGATCCTGAGCGACGATCATGAAAACATGTTTTGTTTTAATTTCTTTATGTTTTAATCTTGTCAGACGAGTTTTGTTTTTATTTCTCTTTGTTTGATTTTGTTAAACAAATTCTACTTTTAATTTCTTTATATTTGATTTTATATATTCATATAGTTGAATTTATTTTACCTTGAGATGTTTTATTTTCCATTTAACAAGAGATTTCTTAACATAAAAGATTTTGAATTTAAAAAGGAAATTTATTTTATTTATTTCATAAAGGTGTTACAACAGTGAAGAAGTGCTCTAAGGAGCTACTTGCTTCCCAAGATCCTTTACAAGCTTCCTTAAGTTTTCTACGTTGGACGAGAGTGCCATACACGCCACTTCGATCTGCATCACCGCAGAGCTGACCTTCTTCAGGGAAGCGTTCAGCTGTGAAAGTGTCTGAAGTGGAGTGCTGCTCTGCACCGTTCCTTTGCCTCTCCTATCAGCAGAAGGCTCTTCCTTGCTGGCACGTTTCTTCTGCCGTCTTGGAGAGACGACCATATGCTCCTTAAGGCCGACGATGTTCGTCTTGAAGCATTTCTTCGGAGGTTCCTCTTCATCGGAGCTTGTTTGGAAAGCTCTGCCGCCGATGTAGCTGTTGTTCTCGGAGTCTGAAGTCGTTCGAGAACGAAGTGGAGAGTCCATGGCTGAGAGTGAGTGTCTCAGCTATGAGGATGGTATTTATAAGCGGAAGAGATGTCGCTTAAGGGTATAAGCGGAATCTCATGTTGAGGTTGGGCACCTGGCAGGGTGTGCCAGAAGCTTATCGTGGTAGGACCCACGGATAAGACGGAATTTCGGGGACGAAATTCTTTTTAAGGTGGGTAGACTGTAACAGCCCGGGTAAAATTTGGATTTTTACCGGGACCGTTAAAGTCGTTATATAGTGATTTACCGAATAAATTAATCTCGGGAAATTAATTCGAGGTAAATCGGTAATCGTTTTTCGAAACCGAGAATTTTCCCGCGCTCGGGAGTGTCTTCCTAACTAACCGAGCCTCGGTTTCCAGTTCCGAGACTTGGACGACGTTCAGGGGAATTAATCGGATTTTTCGAGCCCAAGTCATATTTTTGGACTCGGGACGGAATTTGTCGGAAAGACGGGAGTATTCCTGCATCTACGGGATTCCGACACGAGAATCCGGACCCGCCAACGAGCATGCCCCGAGCCACTCTTCTTCCTCCTCTCTCCTTTCTCTTCCTCTTTCCCGGCTACGCTTTTCCTCTCTCCCGGTTTTTCCCGGCCACGTGGGCCCCACTTTCCTCCCTCTTTTCTTTCTTTTCCTCTTTCTCCTCCTCTTTTTCTTTTTCTTCTCTTTTCTTTCTTTTCTTCTTTTCTCCTTCTCTTTTCCTCCCAGCCGCCGGCCTCCCCTTATTTCTCCCGTGAGTTGCCGGCCCCACTCCCACTTTTCCCTCTTTCCCTTCTTCCTTATCTTCTCCTCTCCCCTGCTCATCTCCCCACGCCTCCTCTGCCATCACCAATTCTTCTTTCTTTCCCCACTTCCTTCTCCCTCTTCTCCTTTGAACCACCGGACCGAGACCACCAACCCGCACCAAGCCGTCACCAACCCCAAGCTCGCCTCCTCCTCCCTTTCGCCGTCGCCGCCACCCGTCACTCAAACACCAAGCGCCGCCACCACCTCCACTCTCCCCTCCTCTTCTCCATAACCGCCACCGTCGAAGCCACCACCGGGCAGGAAGCGACATCGCCGCCACACCCTTCTCATCTTCCCTCCTCGCCTCCGCTCGTGACCACCGGCCGAGCTAGACTCGACACCACCGGAAGGGACGCAGAGCTCGCCGCCGCCAAGAGCAGCGAATTGAGAGCTTGCACCCCCACCCGGCGAGACACGCTCCGGAACCCAAGAGGACGACAGTACAACCGGTCGCCTCCGATTGTCACGCGCCGCCCTGTACTCCTTCCCTGAACTGCTGCCGGCGAAGCCAAGACTGGGTAAGTCTCTGGCCGCCTCTCGACTTCCTTCTCATCGCCTTCTTTTCTTTAATCTCTCTGAGGCTTATTGCTAATTGGGTCTCAGTTGCTTGGTTTGTGTTTTGGTTGTGGAACTGTGTGGTTGGGATGGTCAGTGATGTCGCCGGCGGGACTGTTGTGGTTTCGGGTTTCGGTGTGGTTTGTTTATGACTGGTTGTTGCTGTGTTGCCGAATCCAGGGAGGATTTGGGGGTTGCCGAGGTGGATGTGGGGTGGTATGAGGTTGATGGTGTGTTGAAGGTGGTGGATTTTGGGGATGTTGTTGCTGATGAGGTTGAATGGGCAGCAGGTATGGCTGTGTTTGGGTTGTTCCGGTAACGGCCAGTTGGCAGTGAAGTTGGAGGGATTTGCTGCTGGCAGAATAATGGGGTCAATTGCCATTCCGACGTGAACAGTACCCCTGGCCGGAATCCGGCGAGGTTCCGGCGAGTCCCGGGATATTTCCGGCAAAGCCTCGGGATTTTTCCGGCGAGCCCGAAAATGGACTTTGGGTAATTTCTTGGACTCATATATACCTTGGCACGGGTTTGGGCTCGGTTTGCACACGGACTCGGAAACGGGCCGAACGTGCAGAGGCCCATGTTCCCGAGACACATATGCTTTTGACGATTTAATAACGGACCCCGAATTCTAATAACGAAACCCGAACAACGTAAATGAGTCGGACTCTTTATTGTTTAATAAAAATAAAGATTTAATTTAATTAATCAAATATTAACCTTTAATTCCATTTATGCTTAGTAATTCAATTTATAATTTTATCCCTATTGGACTATTAGAAAGACCTATAGTAATCCGGTTTATTTAATGTACACTTGGACAATTGATAATTAAAGGCCTAATTACATTTATTCACTTGATTTAGTTGTCAAATGTAAGTCTAAAATATAAATATGATCATTGATGAATTATAGACACATACGTATAAATGATTATATATATAACCTACCAAAATTTATGTTTAGCTAAATAATGTAGTTACAACTTGATTTATCACCTAAATATAAACATAAGGTTAAATGGGAATTACCTACTATGTATGTGTAAATATGGTCACACTAGATATACGTATAATCTGGTATCGATTTATGTATAAATATACGTATATATACACGTATTTTAATATGCTATATTTTTCCTTATCGACAAAGGGCTAGAAAGCCGGGATATCGGCTTGAACGTTTGGATTTGGTTTTAATTTAAAATTAAGTATAATTAGAATATCGATAAGAAACTCGGTTTCGGTTTTAATTTGAAATTAAGTATAAATGGTATAATGAATAAAGAGGTTAATTTCATGATAAAGAAATTGGATAAGGCAAGCCGTATAACGACTTCTAAACCGATATCATGCATAATCATTTTGTTGTGCATTATAAGTGATTACTGTGTCCTTATATGTATGTATAGGGTATTGGGATTTGACCGGATAGCAGATTCAGAGACATACCAGGTGAGGATGGATAAACCCTGATATGTGCCCGTAATGCTGTGTGTGTATTTTTGTTGTTTGTGGATTATCGTTGTTTGTTTGATCTGCGGGAATGTTTGCCGGCTGGTACTTGATTGTTATGGATTTGTTGATGCTGTTGTGGAAACGTGATAGTCCTGTGTATGTCGTGTTGAAAATACTGCTGAACTGTTTGATGTGATAGATTGTTGATATGAGATTATTGATTGAGTGAGATTTGGATTAATCTGAGGAAATTGGAAATTGGATAACCGAGGAAAGAATAATGAGTATTGGAAATGGAATTGGATTTGATTATGAGATGATGTAATTGTCACTTGGAAAGTAGTGGTACGACTAGATGGTTAGAGACTAGTTCTGTGGTGCCTTGCCAGAGGGTTTGTTGGTTGGGGGTGTTGACCCCGGATTTGTGTTATTGGGATGTTGATCCCGGATTTGAGATATTGGGATGTTGATCCCGGATTTGAGATATGGGGATGTTGATCCCGGATTGTGGTGGGGCCTGGCATCCAGAATTAGTTAATAACCAGGTACGACCCTAGCTTGTCCAGTGACGGGGCCCGGAAGATAAAATTGGTAATAAAAATTAATAAGTAATCTTTGGGTCTTGGTTCAGTATTGATTATGATGTGCTTGACATGATTTAGTAGATTCCTCTGTCGTGTTGCTTGTGTTGGTTTCCTCTGTTGTGTTGTTTGAGTTGTATTCCACTGTTATGCTGTTTGTGATAGTTTCCTTGTGATGTGAGGGTTTGCTTATTGTTGTGATGGTTGCATTACTTCGAAAGTATTATGGTTGAATATATCACTGTTTATCTTTCGTCGGTGAGCGTTTCGGACTCACCCCTCGCCTGCGGGGTTTCATCCCGTAGGAAGAGTTGTTTGTAGTGCAGGAACGTACCGGGCAAGCTGAAGCGTATCCCTTGGACGGGCTTGGATCCATAGGTTGCATTGGTTATGCATACAGTGTTAGTGAGTCTTTAAGTCTTCCGCTGTGCATGTCTTTATTTATGTTGGGCCATTGGGCCGTATTGAGTTATTTTTGATGTAATCATTATGGCCCGTTGGGCCGAGTTATTGTGATATACACTGTATGCTAGGCCTTGTTGGGCTGGATCGTCACAGTTCCTGCACGTGTTTACTGTGTACGGTAAATACGGGTCGGGGCGTCTCAAGTAGTATTCGGATATACGTACGGTAAATATTTTTGGTAAAAGATAATAATGAAGGATAAGAACCGGGATGGGTATATATCGCAGTATTGGCATCATAGTATACCGATTATGTGCATTTATGTGTATATATGGTTTTGTTGTATAGGTTTGGATATCGGGCAGTTTCCCGAGGAACCGGCGTCGTACCGGTCATTGTTTCCGGAGTTGAGTAATCGGCCAAGGTGAGGATGGATTTCCTTCATTATGTGCCTATATTACTCGGTTGTTGTGTTTGTTGATTATTGAATTGTTGGATGTTGCATTTGCTATGGTTTGATTCGGGATGTTTATCCCATTGTCTTGATTGTGGTCGGGATGTTTATCCCATGTTGGTTTTTGGATGTTTATCCTTGCGTCTTTTTGGTTTAGGTATAATGGAATTAATAATAAATTATGATAAGGATGTTGATCCTTGATTTTGGATAGGGATGTCTATCCCGGTATTTTGGTTAGGGATGTTGATCCCTGTGATTTGATTTTGAATGACGATAATATAGTTGTCGCGTGATAAGTAGTGGTACGACTCGATGGTTTAAGACTGTTTTGTGGTGGCCATGACCTGGGTTACTTGTGATAAGCATGTCTATGCTTGGGATGTCTATCCCGTGATTATTTTGGGATGTCTATCCCTGGGTTCTTATTTTTGGGATGTCGATCCCTGGGTTCTCTTGGATTTGGTCTGGCACCCGGAATATGTTGATAACCAGGTCTGACCCCTAGCTTATCCGCGATGGGGCCCGGAAAAGATTAAAATTGGAAAATTGGATTTTTATTTGAGTCTTTACGGTCTTGGACTAGTTTTGGGTCTTGTCTTTTGGATTGTCTGTTATGTTTGACCTTGAGTAATTTTAGTGTGCATATTGATTGTCTTTCCTTCGTCGGTGAGCACTTCGGACTCACCCCTCACCTGCGGGCTTTCATCCCGTAGGATGAGTTATTTGTGGTACAGGCTGATGCATTCCAGACAGGCTGCGACGTTTTCCCTTGGACAGGGCTTGGATCCATAGTTTGCATCTATGTCGCATACAGTGTTTATGTGAGTTATTAAGTCTTCCGCTGTGCATTATTTTGTTATTGTTGGGCCATTGGGCCGATTATGTCATTATTGATGTTTTCTATATTTTGGGCTGTTGAGCCCGAGTTACTGTTGTATACACTGTATGCTGGGCTTGTTTTGATTGGGTTGTCACAGTTCCGGCACGTGTTTACTGTGTACGGTAAATACGGGTCGGGGCGTTTCATACTTAGACCGTATGTCTAAGATAGACAATTTAATTTTATTCAGGTCATAAATCCAAAACAAAATTAATTTTTAGACCATATGTCTAAAAAAAAGAGTCCATCATTATTATATTTTCTTTGACTATATATCAATAGAAGAAATTTAATTTAGACCATATGTCTAAAAGGACCGTCTCTTTCTAAAACAAATATTAGACTTTAGTCATTTTTACTAGGTTTCAAACCCAATAAAAATAATAATTTAGACCATATGTCTAAAATAAGTCCATATTATTTTATTCAACCGTATGTTGATAGAAAGAGAAAAAAAAAATTTAGACCATTTGTCTAAAATAAGTCAATTTTATTTTTATGGGCCACATAAAAGGGAAATTAATCTAGACCATATGCCTTAATTAATTTTAATTAAACCATATGTTTAATATAGGCCATATAAAATAAAAATTGATTACATAAAATTAGTAAGACTTTATGTCTTATATAAATGATCCTAGGCCTTGTGCCCATTAAATTTGTCCAACCCAGATAATATGGACTACTAAAGCCCAATGAATTCACCATAGAGGCACAAGTCCATATGGCTCAGTGGCCCATGTCCGGCCCGGCCCGGCTGGTTTCCTTTTTTTTCTTTTTTTTTTAAATTATCACAGTCATACGATCCAATTCATCGCAGCCGTTCGATTTGAGAAGGATGCCCTAGGCATCATCTTCCCCAAAATCGCACAGCCGCCGCCAATTAAAGAAGCCCCCACTGGAGCTTCAGCCACCGGAGAGGAGAGAGGGGCGGCCGCTGCAAGTGCCGCCAAGCGAGGGAGAGGCCGCAACCACGAAGGTTGCCGAGTCAAGCCCACTGCCAGCGCTGCCGCCCTCGTCTCCGCCATTTGCGTCAACCGTCGGAGAGGAGCGCATGCACGAGGGAGCTCACTGCCTCCTCCGCCTCCTCTCGCCCGACGCCGGAGAAGACGAAGTGGGAGCGGGTGCAGCGAGCACGAGGACCGCCACTCCGATCCCACCACCTCAATGGCCGCCGTCACCACCCGGAGAGGGCGCCACCTGAGCCTGCACGTGAAGCACGACCGCAAGGCACAGGGAACCGCGCCGTCTGCAGCGTTTCCCCCCTTTACTGCCGCCGTCTGCAGCGTGCCTTGCCCCGTCCGCCGCCTTCTGCAGCAAGATGAGACGGGTATCGGGTTGTATCATGAGTTGTTCTTCACCAAGAACTCCGATCCAGATTTTTTTATTATTTCACCAATTTCTTGCAGCATTTTTTCTCGATTAACAAATAACCACACATATTAATCGAAAAAAAAATATATATATACAATCCATTCTTCAGTTGATTAACAACATATGTTAATCGGTAGAAGTATGTACA
The DNA here is from genome assembly GCA_028386065.3 of Turnera subulata. Taxonomy (NCBI): domain Eukaryota; kingdom Viridiplantae; phylum Streptophyta; class Magnoliopsida; order Malpighiales; family Passifloraceae; genus Turnera; species Turnera subulata. Next base: position 7,380 of record JAKUCV010000514.1, on the reverse strand, counting down.
ATCCACCCAGAAATATACGTATGCACATTTTTTTTTTGTCGAATATGTATGCACATATATATTACACTGGAAACGAAAACAGATTGTCTCAAATAATATAGGCAGTCGTTACAATTAATCAAATGAACATATCAATTAACAACGAACGATGGATGAACAAATCAATTCCAATAAATAACGGCTGTCTAATTCATGATTTTAGATTTACACAAAATCAATAAAATCAACCAGAATACAGGCCTAGGGCTCCGCTACCAATGTAGGATTTCAATGTACATATACATAACATAACATAGATAAGAACACTTATCTGTAAGAGTGAAGCGGAAGCGTTGTCAGGATCTGGAGCCACGGCTTGAATTACTGGTCGGTGGAGACCGTCACAGTGTGTCGGATCGGCCTCCTAGTTTCCACGGTCTAAATCCCTAGTTTACAGTATTGCAGGTTACAGTGTGTTTCTGCCCAACTAATGTGTATCTCAACCATATATCAGCCTCCCCTTGTGGTGGCTTATATAACATACATGTTGGGCCTAGTTGGGCTTAAGTGAGCNGAACAAATCAATTCCAATAAATAACGGCTGTCTAATTCATGATTTTAGATTTACACAAAATCAATAAAATCAACCAGAATACAGGCCTAGGGCTCCGCTACCAATGTAGGATTTCAATGTACATATACATAACATAACATAGATAAGAACACTTATCTGTAAGAGTGAAGCGGAAGCGTTGTCAGGATCTGGAGCCACGGCTTGAATTACTGGTCGGTGGAGACCGTCACAGTGTGTCGGATCGGCCTCCTAGTTTCCACGGTCTAAATCCCTAGTTTACAGTATTGCAGGTTACAGTGTGTTTCTGCCCAACTAATGTGTATCTCAACCATATATCAGCCTCCCCTTGTGGTGGCTTATATAACATACATGTTGGGCCTAGTTGGGCTTAAGTGAGCACCCCTTATGGGTGGACTCACTATTTTCCAACAGTTATGTTGGGAGGTGATTGTTTTTTTAGGGTGGTGTTTTGTGGTGGAGGAGGAGGGTGTGATGGTTCATCGCTGGTGGTAGTGGTGGTGGTCGCACTTTTGTTTTCTTTTAACAATCACACTAATCAAATTTTCAATATATTAATTCTTAGGAGATAATAATTGCCTGCCTGATTAACGATTATGCATTTAAGTTGTTTTCGTTTTTGGCAGAACGCATTAAAGTGCCCGTAAGAAAACGCATTAAAGTTGTAATTTACCATTTTTTATAAGAAAAATGATTATTAATAAAATTTAGGAAAAAATAAAAAGAAAAAGGAATAAAAAAGAGAAACCCACAGACCCACTTGACACGTGTCAAACGGAGGACAGTTCACCGGCTGTAGCAAGTAGAATGGACAGGGTGACCCAATAAATTGAGAGTTTGGGGACATAGTGAGTGAAATTAAATGAAGAAGAACAATAAATACGAAATTGACAAAGTGTAAGGACATAAAAAAACTATTTACTCTGTTGATATTATTTTGCTACAATTTGCTTACTTCCTTGGTATCCAATTGATAGGAAAGTTTTCATTGGATAATTTAATATCTATTTAGCTGCGTATATTGTTAACCAGCTTCGCTTCCCAAACAACGTCCTCCCAAGGTTAATATAAAAATTATGTCTTATCGATTGCCAAGTTAAACCTACTGCAACATCATCCCGTTTCTAACCACCACTCACAGAACAGAACAGCAAGAGACAGATGGGAAATCAACCAGAAGAAGAGGAACTAAAAATCTGCCAATTCACTAGTTCATTCGCCAATTAAACAACGAGACAAAAATACCACCAGTCTTACAACAACAAATACAATTCACAGACAACCCAAGTATTACAACGACACCAGAGTTAAAAACCTAGAAAGGGCGGAGCACTACCATGCCTCCGAAACTACAACGGCGGTGGGTCCACCGGCATCCTCCGAAGCGGCAGCCGCCTCCAGGGTCTTTCTAGCTTCATCGAGCTTCTCGGCAATCTCGGCATCGGTGTAGCCCTGTTCGATGAGCTTGTCTTCGAGCTCCACCAGCCTGAGATGGATCTGACGCTTACGGTCGTGCTCGAGGATCTCCTTGTTGGGCTTCTTAGTGATCCCACCAGTGCCCTGGTCCCCCTCATATCCCCTGGTGGCGGGGGCCACCATCCCAGGTTTCGGCTTCATGAAGAACTTGTTGGTCTGGATGTACCCATTTGAACCGGACCCTCTCGGGGTCTGCAATCCAATCCCGTTATACATATTCTACAGAACCGGGTTAGGGGTTTTAAACCTAGATGAGTGCAAAGCTAGACCTAACACGGGCAATCGAAATCGAAGAGGAAGAGGAAGAGTAAGGCAATGGCAGAGACCTGGCTGGTGCGAGAAGGTACGTCTTGAAAGTGCGATTTGGTCGTTGGTGTGTTTGTGTAAAGAAGGGAGCATGAAGGTTATTTATGTCTTCAAATATATGCAAACCGCCCCTTCCGGTTTTGAGGCGGTGTCCCGTTGAGACCCTGGTTCGCTGCCAAT
>JAKUCV010000513.1:39625-50723 GCA_028386065.3 Turnera subulata | reverse complement strand
CAAGAATTTCCTATAGATGAACTCTCTATATATCTTCATCCTTGTTGCTTCAAATCTTGTACTCCTTTGTCTTAGACTTGTGCTTCATTGATTGATGTCTTGTTGCTTTTCCTCAAGGGATGAATTCATGAATGGAGCTTTGGTTAGTTTGTCATTATCAAAACCCTGAAATGAAACATGGAAGCATTAGTCCTAACAAAACTCACTCTCTCCAAATTTCCATACACGTCTTTTCTCTCATCCCTCCATCATTAATATAATTATTCTACATTTTGTTATTATTAAAGTTTTATTATTTCCTACAAAGTTTTATTATTACCTTGATCAAGTTTGTATTATTCCATCAAATAGTGAAAATCTCCCCCAATTTTATAACATTATCACCTTTTTATTCTTTGATGCCGCCAGCGGTGTGATTGACTTACCTCCAAGATTGCACTCCGAAATTATAGGCATTAAATTGAATGGATCCTCCTGAATATCTGCGATATTATCTCCTGAAATTGCGCTCCCTCCCCACCAGCCACCGGTGTCTCACCGGACTCTTCTGCCTCAAACTGATCGGCATCAGACACCCCTGTGGAAATACTTGAGTCCTCTTCCTCCCCGCTCCCCGTCGCCTCCAGTACTTCCAACTTGAATGATTGATCAACGACCTTCAACTCAAGTTCCTTTGCAATGGCTCCCTCCTGAGTTGTGATAATTTCTAATCTTGCCGCTCCTAACTTTTGCCGTTGTTCCGTCTCTGGATGGATCCTCACAAGGCTCCCAAAAACAGACCCGATCATTTCAAAAAATTCCTTGCACCAGATGTTCAAGGGAATCCCACGCACACTTATCCAGCAATGGCGATTAACAGCTTTGTCCCCATTTTGCCAGGGGTTAAAGGACACAAACCATAGAGGGATCCAGTCATTCTGCTGCTTGAGGAACTGCCACATATAATCTTTTGTAAGGAATGTAACCAAGACCCGGTCACCCCCCATCTCTGCTACCTCCACCTCACGCATCCCATGCAATATCCATAAGAGTTGCACCGATTCCGTACTGGCCGTGTTTTTTAGCACCCCTACTGCGCCTTGTGATAACCATTGCATAGTTTTCGTCGTTGGGATAAACATAACACCTGGTTCTGCTTGGGAACGCCCCTTACCTTCTTCCATATTAGTGGAAGGTTTCACCGTATCAGCATAGCTTCTTCTTGAGGCATCCCTATAAACCCTACTCTGTGTAAACTCATGGGGCGGTTGTCGCCTTGGTTTTGCTGGCTCCCTCGCCCTCGCAATGTTCGCATGCAATGTCCCTCAGTCGATCTGCACCCTGTTCACATCTGCAAGGAGACGCTGTGTGTCCCGTATCCCACGAAAACGAACAAACCCAAATCGCTTCCTCTCCATATTCCTCTTCCTCGGTTCATAAACATCAATCACCTCCCCATACTTCGATAGAACCCTGTGGATATCTACTGGCTTCCACACGACATGTAGAATTGTGACATATAGGATGATAACTTGTTGGTTGGCAATGGCTTGCCGGACATGTTCGCGACTCCATCGTGAGAAGTACGGCTGGCTTTCCATGTTTCTCCCTTCATAAAATCTATAAGACTATCTGATTAAATTAGTTGTTTTGATTTATAAGGATTTTTGGATGCCTTTCCCGAACATTTTGAGCTCATCTGAGGTGCTTTGACATTGTGTGGGAAGTATCATTTCATTGGTGGAATTTAATAGAATAATCAACTTAAATTTTATTGTTCTGACTCGGGAAAAATAAAATTTGAAATTTGACATACGGATGGTATAACACAGAACTGTGGATGTGTTTCCTTTTCCACTTTAGTATAATTGGCTTAGAAACATTTTTTTTTTTGTTAGAAACGAATACAAACTCAAGACTTTCGATCTGGCAAATGAACGTCAAGAAGTCGCTTGATAGTCCCTTTTCATAGTATTTTTTTCAAAAGTGTGACTTTTTATTGCATACTACTACTTTGTGTTTACTATCTTCATACTTTTTCTCTTCGGCATGGGAATGCCTTTACCATATTTTCCACACATGGGATTTTAATTTTCTCCCTTCTTAAGAACTATAAACAATCTGATTAATCTTTGCCCAAATTAAGCATTATTCTTCAAGCATCTACTAATTTGGTTTTACTGGATGGGCGACGTAGTTTTCAGGAAAACTTGTTGTGTTTTTAGTATCGTGGATTTTATTAGTTTCCATGGACGTCGTTAGGTTCCATGATCACAGGCTGCAGGTAAAGGGGTATTAAAATGAAAAAAAAAAATTGAGAGGGAATCTAAACTTGCGCGAGGGTCGTTAAAGTTCCTTTTTGATAATGTTAGCACCTAACTAACTAACTAAGGAAGCCGAAAAGAATCCGTTAACTTATTTGACATGTGAATAAAATTTAAAATACTGATTAGTCAATGTTTTTAAATAGTAAGGCGCTTTTTATTATTGTCAATTATATTTATAGATTTTGTAAGCGGCCTTTCAGCTCAACAATTCTCCTTTTTTTTATTATTTCTTTTCTCTTCTAAAGTTTATTCTTTCAATGGTTATTTAGGTTTATTTAGGTTCATCCAGACTGCTACAACCATTTCTCATTGAGTTTTCTGTTGATTTAACTTCCTAAATTGTAATACATAAATTTACAAATTACTCAATTCTAATTTTCAATATCTATTTAGAAAAGTAATTAAGATGGGTTTGAAATTTTAATCTCTTGCCAAATGGGTTGGGCTGGATTCACGGTTATCTAGACCAATATTAACATTTTAAAGGTTGTGCGAAAATTTGAAGTAATAGGGAAGAGAGGGAGGGAGTATTTTATATTGTAATGTTTATACATACTTTTTGGTTAGAATGATTTTTTGTAGTTTAATCTTTTACCTACACTGAAAATTGTTTCTGGATCCGTCCCTGGCTGCCCGTATATATATGCAATCCATATTAACTAGTAGGATTCTTGAGATTTGGATTACAAACAAATTTAGATAACCATTGACAATGGTATTAGTTATTCTTTTTTTCAACTATGAAAAGCATAAGGGAACGAAAACATAAATTATGAAAATAATTTATTTATGGTAACCTAGTTTAGTACATATCATCTAGAAGAGACCGTGATAATTAAAAAGAGACTGGTGGTTGAGCAACAACATCAACACAACCCTCCCAAATGGTTTTACTATTTGCTAAGATGGAAAATTTTTGGGATGCTGGTTCTAAGGATATGAGGAGTTGAGCGAACGCATCGTGACAAGATCCGCCCCATCGAACCAGTTGACGACAACACTCATCGGTGGGAACAGAGCCTTTTAGGCCAAGTACACTGTTTCGTACCTCATCTCCACAATTTTTAGGGAGCTTAGGAGCACAACTTGATATGATTGGTGAATAGGGAGGAAGAGCCTGTGCTGATTCTTCCACTTCCACTTCCAATCTTCTAGCTTCATGTCCTGGTAGAATCTATGCGATCCTTATGTGCTGTATTAGGACAATAGCCGGTTGTTACTCAAATATTTCCATATTAGCTCTTCTCATATCTCTTCCCAAATATTGTTACTCAAGAAGAAAACTATTTCGTTAGTCTCTGTAACTAATTTCACGTAATGATATTGAGAAACTAAGAAATTTCGTCATATTTTTCTTGATTTCAGAACTGTTTGGATAATAGGAACTATTAGAATGCATGACGATGATGATAGGAATCTTTTATTTTTTTGACATGAATGGAATCTAAACCTTTGGTTTTTAGACGTTGAGAAATGGTACATTGTTTGCAGCGACAATTTTGTGAAACTATTTCGATCCAAGAACCGAGTGTACATAATTTTTTCGTCTTGGCTCTCCACCTATATTAATGACTTGAAAAGGAGACTCAAGCAAAATTGGCGGGCACAGAATTTTCCTGCGGCAATAGATAGCTTTCCAATGTCCTAGTAGTTGCTATAATTCAAAAAATAATTATTCAAGCTTAGTACTTCAATGTATGTGGACGTGATCATCTGTGTGGGAAGTATCCTTTCATTAGTGGAATTTAATAGAATAATCAACTTAATTTTTTTTTTGACTCGGAAAAAACAAAATTTGAAATTTGACATACGGATGGTATAACACATAACTGTGGATGTTTTTCCTTTTCCACTTTAGTATGAAATTTGTCACGAAGTTGCTTCACAGTCCCTTTTCATAGTATTTTTTTCAAAAGTATGACTTTTTATTGCATACTACTACTTTGTGTTTACTATCTTCATACTTATTCTCTTCGGCCTCACAATGCCTTTACCATATTTTCCTCACTTGGGATTTTAATTTTCTCCCTTCTTAAAATCTGTAAGACTATGTAACTAATCTTTGCCCAAATTATGCCGAAAATATTGTAGTAGTTGAATTCTTATTCTTCAAGCTTCTACTAATTTGGTTTCACTGGGTGCGCGATGTAGTTTTCAGGAAAACTTGTTGTGTTTTCAGTATCCTGGAAAGTATTAGGTTCCATAGACGTCGTTAGGTTCCATGATCACAGGCTGCAGGTAAAGCGGTATTTAAATGAAAAAAAATTGAGAGGGAATCTAAACTTGCGCGAGGATCGTCAAAGTTCCTTTTTGATGATGTTACCACCTAACTAACTAACTAAGGAAGCCGAAAAGATTCCGTCAACTTATTTGACATGTGAATAAAATTTAAAATACTTGTTAGTCCATGTTTTCAAATAGTAGGGCACTTTTATTATTGTCTATTATATTTAAAAATTTTGTAAGCGGCCTTTCAGCTCAACAAATCTTCATTTTTTAATTTCTTTTCTCTTCTAAAGTTCAATCTTTCAATGATTATTTAGGTTCATTTAGGTTCGTCCAGATTGTTACAACCGTTTATCTTTTAGTTTTCTTTTGATTTAACTTCCTAAATTGTAATATATAAATTTACAAATTACTCAATTCTAATTTTCAGTTTCTATTTAGATAAGTAATTAAGATGGATTTGAAATTTTATTCTCTTGCCAAATGGGTTGGGCTGGATTTGTGGTTTCCATTCTTATTATCTAGACCAATATTAACATTTTAAAGGTTGTGCGAAAATTTTAAATAATAGGGAAGAGAGGGAGGGAGTATTTTATAATGTAATGTTTATACATATTTTTGGGTTAGAATGATTTTTTGTAGTTTAATTTTTTTCGTACACTGATAATTATTTCTGGATCCGTCCCTGGCTGCCTGTATATATATGCAATCCATATTAACTACTAGGATTCTTGAGATTTGGATTACAAACAAATATAGTTAACCTTTGACAATCGTATTAGTTATTTTTTTTTCAACAACGAGAAAGCATAAGGGAAAGAAAACATAAATTATGAAAATAATTTATTTATGATATTCTAATTTAGTACATATTATCTAGAAGAGATGGTGATAATTAAAACGAGACTGGTGGTTGAGCAACAACATCAACACAACCCTCCCAAATGGTTTTACTATTTGCTAAGATGGAAGATTTTTGTGATGCTGGTTCTAAGGATACGAGGAGTTGAGCGAACGCATCATGACAAGTTTTGTCCCATCGAACCAGCTGACGACAACACTCATCGGTGCGAACAGAGCCTTCTAGGCCAAGTACACTGTCTCGCACCTCATCTCCACAATTCTTAGGGAGCTTAGGAGCACAACTTGATATGATTGGTGAATAGGGAGGAGGACCCTGTGCTGATTCTTCCACTTCCTCTTCCAATCTTCTAGCTTCATGTCCTGGTAGAACTATAAGCATCATCAAAGAAAATAATAGAAGAACTGCGGTTATTGCAAGGCTCTCCATTTTGTGTGACTGAAAGTTTATGCTTATGATTATTGGATTGTCACATTTTTTCTCTGCAATGGAATTCAACTACGAAAAATGCTTGTTTATAAGATCAGACATTCGAACAAAACTTATTCTCCTAACCGGCATGAATCAAGCATTCAATCTGGGGTGATAAGTTATTCATTTGTACATTATTTAATGTAACATTCTACCTATTATTTTTACGCTTTGATGAGAAAGTAAATCCTATGCGATCGTTATGTGCTGTGTTAGGACAATATCCGGTTGTTACTCAATTATTTCCATATTAGCTCTTCTCATATCTCTTCCCAAATACTGTTACTCAAGAAGAAAACTATTTTCACTAGTCTCCATAACTAATTTCACGTAAAGATATTGAGAAACTAAAAAAGTTAGTCATATTTTTCTTGATTTCTGAACTGTTTGGATAATTGGAACTATTAGAATGCATGATGATGATGATAGGAATCTTTTTTTTTTTGGCATGAATGGAATCTAAACCTTTGGTTTTTAGACGTTGAGAAATGGTACATTGTTTGCAGCGACAATTTTGGGAAACTATTTCGATCCAAGAACCGAGTGTACATAATTTTTTCGTCTTGGCTCTCCACCTATATTAATGACTTGAAAAGCAGGCTCAAGCAAAATTAGAGGGCAAAGAATTTTCAACCGGCAATAGATAGCTTTCCAATGTCCTAGTAGTTGCTATAATTCAAAAAATAATTATTCATGCTTGGTACTAAAATGTATGTGGACAAGATCATTTGTGTGGGAAGTATCCTCTCATTGGTGGAATTTAATAGAATAATCAACTTTAATTTTTTTTTGACTCGGGAAAAACAAAATTTGAAATTTGACATACGGATGGTATAACACGAAAAAAAGGATGTTTTTCCTTTTCCACTTTAATATAATTGGCTTAGAAATATTTTTTTTGGCTAGAAATGAATACAAACTCAAGACTTTCGATCTTGCAAATGACCGTCATGAAGTTGCATGACAGTCAAAGTGTGACTTTTTATTGCATACTACAACTTTGTGTTTACTATCTTCATAGTTATTCTCTTGGGCATCGGAATGCCTTTACCATAATTTCCTCACTTGGGATTTTAATTTTCTCCCTTCTTATAATCTGTAAGACTATTTAACTATTCTTTGCCCAAATTATGCCGAAAATACCGTAGTAGTTGAATTCTTATTCTTCAAGCTTCTACTAATTTGGTTTCACTGGGTGGGCGATGTAGTTTTCAGGAAAACTTGTTGTGTTTTTAGTGTAGTGGACTGCATTAGGTTCCATGGACGTCGTTAGGTTCCGTGAACACAGGCTGCAGGTAAAGCGGTATTTAAATGAAAAAGAAAATTTGAGAGGGAATCTAAACTTGCACGAGGGTCGTTAAAGTTCCTATTTTATGATTTTAGCACCTAACTAACTAACAAAGGAAGCCGAAAAGTTTCCGTTAACTTATTTGACATGTGAATAAAATTTAAAATACTTGTTAGTCCATGTTTTCAAATAGTAGGGCACTTTTATTATTGTCTATTATATTTAAAAATCTTGTAAGTGGTCTTTCAGCCCAAGAGTTCTCCTTTTTTTTTTATTTCTTTTCTCTTCTAAAGTTCAATCTCTCAATGATTATTTAGGTTTATTTAGGTTCGTCCAGATTGTTTTTTTTTTTTGATACTAATCGATTTTCTTTATTGATAATCAGGATATGTACAGAGAATAGGAAGCCCGCTGAAAGACCCCGGGCGCCAAGCGAAGTTACAACACTAGAACACCCCTCACTTTGTAAAGCCTATTGTTAACAATTTGCCCGAATGCCAACCCTTGAAGGGCTCCGGAGAAGCATGAGCCGCCCCCGCACTGTAAGGGAACGATGGGTGTAAGGACTTGAACCACCAAAAAGCTCGAGCTAAGACCAAATCAAAAAGTAAATCCAACTGCAAAGGGGTGTGGGAGAAAACCAACGCATTACGAGCAAGCCAAATGGACCACAACATGGCCAATCCTATAAGCATCCAAGCTTGCTCAGCCTGCCGCTCCCCCGCAGTCGCAGGCCACTGCACAAGCCAAGCCGCCATGCTTCCCGGATTGATCCAACACACCCCCCACCATCTACACAGGCGCTGCCATAATGAGACACTCACTTGGCAGAGAAAGAACAAATGTGTGATATCCTCCTGCGCACCTTGACAAAAAGAGCAATCAGCGTCCAAGTCTTGGATCACACCCCTGTGACGGAGGAATTCTTTGGTGATAAGACCCTTATTCAAAGCCAACCATAAGAAGAACTCAATCTTTGGGGGAGCCACGCCCAGCCATGCAAGCGGCTGGGGTTGAACTGAAACCGTAGAAAGTAAGAAACAGGATGCCGAACGGACAGAATACAGCCCAAGAGGATCATGCACCCACTGCCAAGAGTCACCCCGATCTATATAGAAAGCTATGCCCTCAAGTGCCATTAACATACGGCTACAAACTTCCTGTTCCCAAACATACAATGGGCGCGACCAGGCCGAAATATGATCAGGGTGCAAAAAACCCCCCGTATAAACCTCACGAACCGTTGCTTGCTGGAAAGTGGATAATAGGTACAGTCTTTTAAACTGTTGCTGTAAACAACCCATTTGCGACCACCTGTCGCCCCAAAAGCTAGCCCGAGCACCATCACCAATGAGTAATGACATACCAGAACATAAAGGCCTCGTCCCTGGACCCGTAAAGTCACCACTTCTCACAATATTCCGCCAGACGGGAGAAGCCTTGGAGATGTCAAAAATGGGCTGCATAGAAGACCCACCCAACCCACACTTTGCCGAAATCAGACATTGCCATAGGTGTCCATCCTGCGTACTATATCGCCAAATCCACTTATAAAGAAGGCATTGGTTTTTAACAACCAGGTTCTCTACTCCTAAACCTCCCTTGGATTTAAGAGTAGTGACTTTAGCCCATGCAACATGCGGCAACTTCTTTTGCATGGTGCCGCCCCACAAAAACTCACGCTGAATCCGAACAAGTTTCTTCACCGCAGCCCCTGGGATTTTGAACATGGATAGGTAGTACAGTGGTAGAGAAGAAAGCACAGCTTTTATAAGTACTAACCTTCCCGCAAAGGTAAGAAAACGACCCTTCCAAGAATGCAATCTGACCCTGAACTTTTGTATCACTGGTTCCCAATGTTTAGCCAATCTCATACTTGCTCCCAAAGGAAGACCCAGATAAGTGAAGGGTAGCTTTTCAACTTTGCATAGCAAACTATCGGCAAAAGAGCTGACCTCCCCCTGAGCCAAAGAGATCCCAGCTAATCCACTTTTATAAAAATTAATACTCAACCCAGATAACATCTCAAAACATCTCAACACCCTTTTTAAATTCAGGAGCGAAGTGGACTCAGCCTGTGAGAAAAGTAGAGTGTCATCGGCAAACTGCAACAATGATATGGGAATATTATGTACCATCAACGGGGCAATTAAACCTTTTTCACATGCCTTGTTGAGTATAGAAGTTAAACCCTCCGCAGCCAGTAGGAATAAGAAAGGAGAGAGTGGATCACCTTGCCTCAACCCTTTCTGCATCCCGAACTCGGGAGAGGGTGAGCCATTAATGAGCACCGATAGTGTTGCCGACTGCAGACATGTTTGAATCCAAGATATCCATTTTTCTCCAAAACCCATCTTCACCATCACTTGTATGAGATAAGACCATGATATAGAATCATAAGCTTTTCGGAAATCAAGCTTCCACACCACAGCTCGTGTCTTTGACCTTTTAAGAGAATCAATAACCTCTGACGCAACAAGATGGCAATCTAAGATATGTCTTCCTGCAATAAAAGCCGACTGCGTCTTGCTGACTAGCACATCCATTACCTGTTTAATTCTCTCTGCTAGAATCTTTGATACAATTTTATACAGGCCATGAATCAATGTGATGGGCCTATATTCATCAAAACCCTCAGCCATGCGCTTTTTGGGAAGCAAGGTTATATATGCACAATTGGCACCTTTCGGCAATCTCCCTGTCTCAAAGAACTGTTGAACCAAGTCAAACAAATCACTTTTGAGTATCTCCCAGCATTTCTTATAAAAAGAGAAATTAAATCCATCAGGGCCTGGTGCCTTCAAGCTATCGCATGCCCAAACGGCCTCTTTAATCTCCTCCATGGTTACCGGCCTCTCCAAACTAGCCGCCATACTCTGATCAATAGATTTGAAAGTTAAATTACCAATCTTTGGCCTGGCGAAGTTTCCATCCCCATATAAAGTAGAGAAATAGCGTACAGCCTCCGCTTTAATCCCCACTGGATCAAAAATATCTCGCCCATCAACTTGAATGCCATAAATACCTTTCTTCCTTCCTTTATTGCAAGCCACAGAATGGAAAAATTTTGTATTACGGTCACCTAGCTGGCACCAGGTAAGTCTGGATTTCTGTCTCCACAAACTCTCTCTACGTTTCTCCCACTGTGCGTGATTAGCACGAACATCTGCTAGGTGTTGTTGTTCTGTCTCAGATAACTGCTGTTGTTCACACAATAGCTCTAAATCATCCACTTCCTTCCTGTATTCTTTTACTTTCTCATCAACATGGCCAAAGGAGTGCCTATTCCAGTAAGCCAAAGCCCCACGTAACTTACTCAGCTTTTTCAGGAGGCAAAACCTTCCTGGAAGCTCCCTCTCTATCTCTGCCCACATATCAGTAATAATATTGTCAAAATTTGGATACGTCCACCAGCAAGATAGAAAACGGAAAGGCTTGAAGCCCCAATCCACTTGCTCTTGAGCTAGAATAATAGGCCAGTGATCAGATCCCCCTCTACTCGCCGTTTGTAATACTAGTAAGGGGAAAGAAATGCTCCACTCCGGCTCCGCCATTGCTCTATCAATTCTACTAGCTGCATTGGAATTTGCCCATGTATATAGTCGCCCTTGAAGAGGGAATTCTAAAAGATTTAGTGATTCCATGAAACTCCTTAAGGCACCTGCACCCTGAACAAGAACCCTTCCACTCTTTCTTTCATTTGCATGTAAGACTTCATTAAAATCACCTACCACTAGCCAAGGAGATGGATGAGCTGTTTTTTTGTTGGCTAAATCAGACCACATGCGGATACGATCCTGAGTATTCACGGGAGCATACACACAGCATATAACCACATTGATATTTGAGGGCACCAATCTTCCTTCAATCAAAATCCACCGATCTTGCTTCTCATGTCGAATACACTGGAAATCATCACCGTCCCACAATAACAGTAGACCACCT
>JAKUCV010000513.1:3906-37761 GCA_028386065.3 Turnera subulata | reverse complement strand
AAACCAATCATGTATTGGCAAAATATTTATTTCAATTTGATAATTAACATCCTGTCTCAGTGTCTCTGTTTATCTAAAAAAAAAAAAAACATCCTGTCTCTATTTTCATTTTTCTTTAAAATATTGGAGAAACCTCTTCATTTACCCTATATGTTAGGTCTTATTTTCTTATTTATCCATTTCTTATACCCCTATATGTATAATTGATTTCTAGTTTGTCCTATTAAAAAATTGAAGAAAAATTATGATAAACATTATTTTTTTTGCTAATGATAAATATTAATTTTAGATATTGTGAGAGTATTTTATTTTTCCTCTAAAATACTAAATGCTCGTTGATTCTATTACCTCGATCGAGGAAAATAAAGGACCCTAGCCTAGTCTCTTTAATTTCCTCCCGTTATACTAAACCTTGAATGATGCACAACATGGAGACCGTTGTTGTGATTTTTTGTTGGTTTAATATAGTTCTTGATACATCGGAGATGGAAACTCGTAGGAATCTAGAACAAAGGCTGTCGGGTATACTCAGCCCCATCTAACATGACGCCCATCAACCTAACAAATTTTTACCAAAAATATAAAATTACAGATGTTCTTTTTCTTAAGCATGTGAGAAATTCGTTCAAAATAAACTTTTTAGCAGGATAAATTGTGTCCTTTTTTTTTTTCCTTTACTCTATGGATTCTCCTTGTAAATTTGTAAGCTTTGACGTTTGTAGCTTCACTGGAATATACCTTAGATGTCTTTATAGTTGGATAATAAATAAATGGAGGGAATTGGAAGGGGAGGGGAGGGGAGGGGAAGGGAGAGAATAGAAGAAGAAGAAAAGAGGTTTAAATATCTTGTAGAATTTGCACACAAGAATCCGCTTGGCCTATATAAACACGATTTCTACAGCTAGGAAAACCTGTTATTGATTGAAGAAGAGTAGTACAATTTAACCACCATGTGTAGGAAAACATAGTAAATGTAACGCCTAAACTTGTTGACGAACAAGACAATTATAGATATGACTAGAGGGATGGTGTCAGCGCACCGTTTATTTAATAAGTACTATATATATTAGTGTAACATTTGTTGATTCATTTCATTTTGTACCCAATCTTATGGGCGTAGTAGACGAGATCATCCAACTCTTGCATGTCAATTTGTCCATCTCCATTAGCATCTGCATACTTGAGCGCACGCCAAACTCTAAAAGCGGGGTAATGGGAACCAATGTCATCAAAGGCTTTCTTCATCTCTGCTCGACTCAGACATTTGTCGCCATTGGTGTCGAATTTCATGAAGATTTTCTCCAGTTGGGCTTTTGTGAAGCGTGGGGCTTCTGCATCCTTGTGGAAGTGAAAATGAAGTCCCATGCTACCCACAAGGGCCATATTAGCTTTGGTGTATTATTTATCTGTAATATCACTATTTCTGATGACTTTGAGGTTATGCTATAGTTTTGAGGGAAATGCAGTAAGGGCTTTATATAGCAAAAAATATGCCTCCATAGTCCATAAGCTTCTACCTTATATCTCCATATGTGCAAAATGTCTTCTGTGTCAAGCAAGGATCGGACAAGAATCTTTGTTTCCGTACGATAAACGACTAGCACAGTGAACTTGGACTGGTGCAAGTGGACAAATGCCTATATGTGATACCCATTTATTTTCACTACAGAGATTCCTCTTATCTTGTTTATCTAGTGGATGCATGATCTCAGCAAGATACGCTATATGTGACGCATAAATGTGATCCGGCTCCTCCCCAGTCCAGGCAAGGCCAACAGGATATAATCTGTTAAATAAATCCACAACCTTAATTCTCATCAAAATGAACCAAAAGAGTTAAGAATATTGTCTTAATGCCATTCTTTCTTCTGTGGCTGTGGAAGTCTTTTCCATTGTTTACCAATTCGAACCTGTTCTACGGTTTCTTAATAGGGCTAAACGCCTAGCTGATGAAATGGCAGCTTCTGGTAAGCCTCTTTCTGTGACTGATTTCAATGTTTATGTGTTTCGGGGTCTCAAAACCGAGTACAAACCCCTTGTTTCCTCTTTGCAAACTCGCATTGAGCCGGTAACATTTTCGGAGCTGCAAAGTTTTCTTATGAGCCATGAGTTCATCTACGATGATCCTCTCAAGGCATTAAATATTGATTCTCTCACCCCGATCTCTGCTTCATCTACTGTGCCTCCCATGCCACCAACGGCACACACGGTGCAACGCACAGACACAAATCCTGGACGTGGCCGTGGTGGTTATCGAGGCCGAGGCCGCGGGGGTCGTGGTGCTGGACGAGGGCAGTATTCTGGTAGAGGGCAGTCATCTTCCTCGCGCCCTAATTGGAACTTTGAGCCTGGCCGGTTGAAGTGTCAGCTCTGTGGACGTTATGGACATGGAGCATGGCAGTGCTATCAGCGTGCATCCATGTCGCAGCCAAGTGCTCACACTGCTCAAACAATTGTTCCTTCTTCTCCGCATGGCTCGGTTCCTTCAACCTGGTTTCCTGATACCGGTGCCTCACACCATGTGACACCGGACTACAATCAGTTCTATCAATATGAGGATTACACTGGTGGTGATTCTCTACAGGTTGGCAATGGTGCACATCTTCCTATAGCTGGTATTGGACCCCAAATACTCTCTACTCCTATTCAATCCTTACACTTACATAATATTTTACATGTGCCGTCTATCACCAAATCACTTTTGTCTGTCCAAAAATTTACCCAGGATAATGGTGTTTATTTTGAATTTCACCCCACATTCTTCTGTGTTAAGGACCAGGTAACCAAGACCACCATTCTCACCGGTCCGAGCATTAATGGCTTGTACCAGTTTCCTTCTTTTCCAATAAATCAAAGAATAGAGGCTTTCCTTGCTGTTCGGGTGGATTCTCTAGTGTGGCATCGGCGATTGAGGCACCCCCATGAACGAGTTCAACGGCAGATACTCGCGAACCGGGACCTTCCTGTTCTTCCTACTTCGAGTCAGCAGTATTGTGTCCATTGTCCCTTAGGCAAATTGTCTAGGTTGCATCTTTCTATTTCAAATAAGCAGGCTACACGCCCATTAGATTTGCTTTATACCGATGTTTGGGGACCCTCTCTAACTCCCAGTTGTGATGGTCATCTTTATTATGTTCTCTTTCTGGATGACTTTAGTAAGTATCTTTGGTATTTTCCCATTCATCACAAGTTTGACGTGTTTCAACTTTTCCCTTATTTTCAACGTTGTGTCGAGCGTCAATTTGAAACCAAAATCAAAGCCATTCAAAGTGACTGGGGGGGAGAGTACCGGAAACTAAACAAATATTTTGCAAACCAGGGTATACGACATCGTGTCATGTGCCCTCACACACATGAACAACAGGGGGCAATCGAGAGACGGCATAGACATGTTGTAGAGACAGGATTAACTCTCCTTGCTACAGCCAATGTGCCTAAGAAATTCTGGCACTTTGCTTTTGAAACGGCAGTGTATTTGATCAATCGCATGCCCTCTCCTGTTACAGGGAATATTTCTCCCTTTCAGAAACTTTTCCGGCAACACCCTGATTACACATTCCTTAGGGTTTTCGGAAGCTTATGCTTTCCTTTTCTACGTCCATACAATCGACATAAATTTGATTTCCATTCTACACCGTGTGTCTTCCTTGGTTATAGCCCACATCACCTAGGTTATCGCTGTTTCGATATCAAACAAAAGAGATTTTTCATCTCCCGTCATGTTAAATTTCTTGAGAATGTTTTTCCTTATCACTCTGAACAGGACAGGTCTCCGTCTTCTCCGGTTTCTGCCGATACTTGGACATCAGTGCCACTCTCGGTTTTCTTCCCTTCGGCACAGCAAGGACAGCCCTCGTCTTCACCGTCAACACAAACACCACCTTCTCCAACTTCACATATAATTCCAACCAGACATGAATCTTCTCCAGCAGAACCTGCCATGCCAACAACCCCACCTTCCTCCCCTCGCCAAACATCTACAGACTCTAATTCTCCCTCATCTACTTCATCAAGTTCCTCACCGAGTCCTCCACCACCAAAACAGCATCCTATGACATTACGTCGTCATAGACAGCCACCACAAAGATACTCACCCACATCAAACACAGTTGTTCTTTCTCACAGTAATGACACCGAACCAACCTGTTACACAACAGCCCACAAACAGAAAGAATGACGTCAAGCCATGGTAGAAGAAATGAACGCATTGGTTCAAAATCAAACCTGGGATCTGGTGCCCTATCGCACTGGCATGAATATAATAGGATGCAAGTGGGTGTATCGAATCAAGCGGAAGTCTGATGGAAGCATTGAGCGCTATAAAGCGTGCCTCGTAGCTAAGGGGTTTCATCAACGGGCTGGAATTGATTACAGGGAAACCTTCAGCCCCGTTGTAAAACCCACTACTATCCGGTTAGTTCTTTGTCTGGCACTTTCTAAACAATGGACGATGAAGCAGCTGGACATTCGAAATGCATTCCTCCATGGAAAATTGCACGAGCCAGTATACATGAAGCAACCTCAAGGCTTCACTGATCCAATGAAGCCTACACATGTTTGTTTGCTGCGACGCTCTTTGTATGGCCTGAAGCAGGCACCGAGGGCGTGGTATTCACGCTTGACGGAGTTTCTGGTCAAGTTTGGTTTTCAGGTGTCTCGCTCGGATCCATCACTTCTTATTTACACACATTCTGGTATTCAAGTCTATTTACTCATCTACGTTGATGACATTGTCGTCACTGACAGTAATCCATTATTTGTACAGAATTTATTGCAACAGTTGGGACGCACTTTTGCTCTTCGAGACCTAGGTTCCCCTACTTATTTCCTGGGTATAGAGGTTACTGCAACTAAGTCAGGATTGCCTCTTACACAAAAGAAGTATATTCGTGATTTATTAACCAAAGCAGGGATGGAAACCTGCAAGCCTGTCCTTACACCGGCCTCGTCATCGATTACTCTGCGTCAATATGACGGAGAACCTCTTAAAGATCCGACATTTAGTTGGCTCTCTACAATATCTGGCTATCACACGGCCAGACATTGCCTATTCTGTCAGCAAGGTGAGTCAATTTATGGCTGCACCTACACATACTCACCTTACTGCCGTTAAGCGTATCCTACGCTATTTGAAGGCGACTACCACTCATGGACTTCAGTTAACATCCACACACAACACTGACATTCAAGTATACACAGATGCGGATTGGGCAGGAAGCCCTGACGATCGCAAGTCCACGGGTGGGTTTATGGTGTTCTTTGGTGGTAATCTTGTTGCTTGGGCTTCTCGCAAGCAACGAACAGTGGCACAATCTTCTACTGAAGCAGAGTACAAGGCAATGGCAGATGGCACAGCAGAATTTATGTGGATTAAAAACCTGTTGCAGGAGCTTGGGGTTCCAGTTCAAAAGCCTACTCTTTGGTGTGATAATTTAGGGGCTACTTTCTTAAGTCATAACCCGGTTTTAAAAGCTCGGACAAAGCACGTTGAAATCGATTTTCATTTTGTCCGAGAACAGGTGGCTCAAGGCAAGCTCCAGGTGCAATTTATAGGCAGTGAAGATCAGTTGGCCGATGTCCTCACAAAGCCCCTAGCCACAACTCGTTTTCAAATGATCACCACCAAACTCAACCTCTGTTCCTCACCCGGCTGAGTTTGCGGGGGGGTGTTAGTGATAGTTATAGACTTGTATCACAATACGTAAAGAATGCATGTATCGGGATAGGCATTGACAGTTGTGTACCTTAGAGCTGTGATTATTATCATTGACAGTTGTATTGTGTATCTCCAAGGTTTTGGAGTTCTACTGTAATACTACAACAGTGGCTATAATAACAACACAGATGACATCCTTCGATGTATCTGATTCATATCATTGAACCCTGTGTTTCTATAACTGTTATATCCTAGATTATTTAGGTTATCAAATTACCAGGATATATTCGTGGCGGATGCGTTACTTTGTGTGGAGGGTAGATGTGAGTGGAATTTTGGATGGAGAAGGCCTCTTTTTGAATGGGAGTTGGAGTTGGAAGTAGATCTTAAAAGGAGAGTAAGAGATGTGGTTTTGACATGGGTTGGTTATGATAAGTGGAGATGGGTTGATGAGAGGAGTGGTATTTATTCAGTGAAATCGGGGTACCGGTGTTTATCTAGTATTCGTTGCAATAATACTGGTACACCATGGATATGGGTTAGGTGTGCTCCACCCAAAGTGGAGTGTTTTCTTTGGATGATACTCAACAACGGGATTGTCGTTTCTCTTGTTAGAAGAAACATAATTGAGAGTGAAAATGCCCGGTGCTCTTTTTGTAATGATGAGATAGAGTCGAGTGATCACATATTCATTCATTGTAGGAACATATGGCGGTTATGGAACCGGATTTGTGCTTGGTGGGGAGTGAAGTGGTGTGTTCCTAGAACTGTAGAGGATCTCTTTCTACAATGGATGAGTCTGGCTAGGACTGTCAAGGCTAGAGCTCCTTGGATGGTGATTTTCTTTGCTAATCTATGGAATATCTGGATGAACAGGAACAAAAAGATCTTTGAGGCTATTGAGGTGGACTGGGAACGAGTTTTCCAAGTGACAATGTCAAGAGCTCTTATCTGGTATAAGTCTTCTCAACCTAGTTTCCCCTATGATTTGTTTGGAATTCTCACCTGTGCTGATAGTATTTTAGCTTGGGAGGGTCCTTCTTGTAAACCTATTATGGTGTAAGTTGGGGTTCATGTATATCTGTACTTTGTATTCTGATGTAGGTTTGTATTGGTCGATGTAATCATATCAGGGAGTCATCTATTTGATGCCTACCTGAGTTTTCGGTATTGAAAATAAAGGTCATTTTCAATCAAAAAAAATTGTTGAACACGGTAATAGAGAGCCTGCACCTCTTCCATTCAAACTAGCAAATTAGCAATTAGAGTTCTATTGTGATTGGAAATTTTGGACAGAAGGAGGATTAAGAAAGAATGCATTAATGACATTTAAACCATTATGATAATCCACTAATATATTATCATCTCACTAACATAGGTAACTTTTAACTTTAAACAAATTAAAGACTTAAAGACTTGACTACTTTTAAAGTATTAAAGTTCTCCCTTGACTTTGATACTACAAATTCTCAAATTCAGATTTGTCTTAGGCAAAGCCTTTGTGAGAATGTCTGCCATTTGTTCTTTAGTTTTGGGATACTCCAGTCAAAACTCCGTTGTCCATTTTTGCTTTTTTAAGAAAATGGAATTTAATGTTGAAGTGTTTAGTTTTTTCATAAAAAAACTTGATATTATTGGAGATAGACATGACAACGTGATTATCAACAATGATTGTATTTTTTATTTTTGCATAAAATATAAATTTTACAAACAATTTCGTCAACAAAATTGCATGATTTGTTGCGCAATTGCAGTAACATATTCTACTTATGTTGTGCTTTGTGCCACTACTTGTTATTTCTTTGAACTCCATGTAAACTGAAGCGCCTCGACCCGTATTTACCGTACATAGTAAACACGTGCCGGAACTGTAACGACCCAACCAACAAAGCCCAGCATACAGTGTAAACAACAGAAAACTGGCTCAACAACCCAAAATATAAACATCAGAAATCTGGCCCTTCGGCCCAACATCAAAACATATCACCCGAACCCGGGAACACAACAACATCACAACCGGCCCAATGGCCCAACAATAGCAATAAATAGCACAGCGGAAGACTTAATAACTCACAAAGACACTGTATGCGACACTGATGCAAACTATGGATCCGAGTCCTGTCCAAGGGATAACGCCGCAGCCTGTTTGGTATGCATCAAACCTGAACCACAAATAATTCAACCTACGGGATGAAAGCCCGCAGGTGAGGGGTGAGTCCGAAGTACTCACCGACGAAGGATAGACAATCAATATGCAACACTATAAATTACTCAAGGTCGAAAACAAGCACAACAGCCAAACACACCTTTACCAAAAGACTCGACCCAAAACTGGTCCAAGACCAAAAAGACTTAAACAAAAATCCAATTTTCGAATTTTATCTTTCCGGGCCCCGTCACGGATAAGCTAGGGGTCAGACCTGGTTCTCAACATATTTCGGGTGCCAGATCAAATCCAAGAGAGCCCAAGGATCGACATCCCAAAAATAAGAACCCAGGGATAGACATCCCAAATATAATCACGGGATAGAGATCCCAAGCATAGACATGCTTATCACAAGTAACCCAGATCATGGCCACCACAAAACAGTCTTAAACCATCGAGACATACCACTACTTATCACGTGACAATTATATCATCATTATCCAAATCCAAATCTCAGGAATCAACATCCCTAACCAAAACACCGGGATAGACATCCCAATCCAAAACCGAGGATTGACATCCTTATCACATTTTATTATTTAATCCCTTATTCTTATACCAAAAGACACAAGATAGACATCAAAAAACTCAACGTACTGGGATAAACATCCCAAAACCAAATCATGATACTGGGATAAATATCCTGACAAAAATCAAGACAGTGGGATAAACATCCCGAGTAACACCACAGCAAATGCAATAATCAACAGTGCAATAATCATCAAACACAACAACCGAGTAATACAAGCACATATTGAAGGACATCCATCCTCACCTTAGCCGATTACCCAACTCTGAAGATAATGACCGGTCCAAAGCTGGCTCCTCGGGAAACTGCCCGATATCATAACCTATACCACAAAACAACATGCTCACATAAATGCACAAAATCGGTATACTATGATGCCAATACAGCGAAATAAACCCATCCCGGTTCATATCCTTTATTATCATCTTTTACCGAAAATATTATACCGTACGTATATCCGAATATAATTTCGGTACCATACTTTAATTAAAACTCTCCTTTAAATATTTTTTTATAGAATAATTATACTTTGTCTTCCAAAATAATAACAATATAATTTTTCCTAGAAATTATATCATATATATGTATTTTTCCCAAAATTATTTCCATAAAATATATTTCTTGCCAAAATATAATTACCAAATATTATTATATTAGAAAACTATATTTCCAGAAAAATTTGTCATACAGACTTATTTTCTGAAAATAAATACGAATTTATAAATATACATATATTTATTTTCCAAAGGTAAAATACATTTCCAAACCATAATAAATACTTAACAAATTTATATATATATATATATATATATATATATATATCCAGAAAATTATTATTTATTAAATATATATATTAAGGTAGCATACACTATATGTATTCTTTTTCCAGAAGTTATAATCATATAAACATATTTTCTGAAAATAAATATAGGTATGCTTATTTATTTTCTAAAGATATAATACATCCCCAAATAATTATATTATCAACATAATAATCTATTTCCAGAGAATTACTTAGGTATATCATATATATATTTTTCAGAAAATATATCCTTTTATTTTTATTTAATTTTTTTTACAAATTATAACCATATATATATATGTTTTCTCTCCTTTTAATTTTTATTTTTAAACACACATTAGGCCATGAAGAGTAGCCCAACGGTTCAGCCCACAGCCCAGGTACATGGGTCCAGACCAAGGCAAGGAGCCCAAGTCGATAGCCCACAACCCATGCACCATAGGCCCAATCCGCGAGACCCAACCCAAATATTTCAGCCTATCAACCCAAGACTACAAGCCCACTTCCTTTAAGGATCAACCCATCACATGATTAAACTCACCCTTGACCCGGTTAATCCTATTTGCTACAACTAGGTGGCTGATGGCGGCACGATGGGCGAGAGCAAGGACGGGTTGCTGGCGGCAGTGCGAGGGAAGGAAACCGATCGGTGATGCTGCTACTGCTTCGTGGCGGCAGCGCGTGTATCTAGCAATAAGGCGACGAGGAAGCCGGCCCACTGCTTCTTGGCTCGGCGTCGGCGTCGTCGATGGGTGACAGGTGTGGTGTGGTGGCGCGGAAAAGAGGAGTACGCGGGCGGCGACGGCTGGAACAAGGCGAGTGGCAGCACGTGGAGAAGAAGATGGTGGTGCATTGGCGGCTGCGCTCGTCGTGCAGGCTGGGGCGGCAGTTGCAGGTGGTGGAGCCGCGACTTGGCTGTCGCGCGTGAGGTGGACGGCGAGCGATGAAGGAGGGAAGGAGAGGAGGAAGGGTGGCGGTCGGCTGTTGGTGGTGGTGTGTGAGGTGCTGTTGTCTCGGGTGGATGGTGGTGTGTGTGTGGGTCGGTGTCGGCCCGTGGTTGCAAGAGGAAGAAAAGGAGAAGGTGGGGGTGGGGTGCCCAAAATGACGGCGTTTGCTTGTGTGTATGGGTTTGTTTTCTCTTTTCTGGTTTGTGAGTGAGGGATGGATGCTGGGTGTTTGCAGTGGTGGTTTTGCAGGTGGAGGCAGATGGTGATGCAGAGACACAAGACTTGGAGAGGAGAAAACAAAACACAGGATATCACGGGTGTCACAGGCCATTCACAGGTTCACAGTGGGAGGCGGCTGTGTGACTCAATCATGCAGTCCTGTCCCGTCCGGACCAGAAAATAACTAGTACTCCTCCTTGGTTATTTTCCGGTGTGATTCTTCTGAGGATTCCGGGACCCGAAAACATACCAACTTAGGTCCGAAAAATCCACGGAAAAATCTTGAGCGCGGGAAAAGACTCGGTTACGAAAAACGACGCTCGATTTACCTTGAATTAATTACCCAAGATTAATTCATTCGGTAAATCACTATACAATGACTTTTACAGTCCCGGTAAAAATCCAAATTTTTACCCGGGTTGTTACAGTCTACCCACCTTAAAAAAATTTCTTCCCCGAAATTCCTTCTCTTATCCATGGGTTCTACCACGATAAGCTTCTGGCACACTCTGCCAGGTGTCCAAACTCAACGCGAGATACCGCTTATACCCTTAAGCGACATCTTCTCCGCTTATAAATACCAAACCTCATGACTGGCAAACTCACACACAGCCATGGACTCTCCAATCCAATCTCGAACTACCTCAGACTCCGAGGATAACAGCTATAGCGGTGATACTGCTTTCCCGACAAGCTTTGATGAAGAACCTCCCAAGAAGCGGTTCAAGACAGACACCATCAGTCTGAAGAAAGATGTGGTGGTCTCCCAAGACAGCGAAAGGAGCGTGCAAGCAAAGAAGCTGATGATCGGAAGGGCAAAGCAACAGCTGAAAGAAGCACTCCACTGCAGACACTATCGCAACTGAATGTCTCACTGAGGAAGGTCAGCTCGGCGGTGATGCAGATAGAACTGGCGTGTGCGGAACTCTTTCCCCATGTGAAAAACATCCAAAAATTTGTAAAAGACCTAGAGAAGCATGTAACTCAATAGAGTACCTCTTCTCTGTATTGTAAAACTGTTATGAATTAAATAAAATAAATTTTCTTTTTAAATCAAAACTCTTATGTTACGAAATCTCATGTTAAACAGAAAGGCAAAATATTTAAAAGCAAAACAAAACCATCAAGAAGGAAAAATAAAATCAAACATAAAGATGTTAAAAACAGAACCAATAAAAGGAAGTAAAATCAACATAAAGAAATTAAAAACAAAACAAAACTCGTTTAATAAAACCAAAACATAAAGAAGTTAAATCAAAACATGTTTTCATGTTCGACGCTCTAAATCGGTCGTAAACATCCTCGATCCCGAGAAACGAGACATGCAGAGCTAACGGTGACATCAATTCCCTCGTGAAAAAGACGTCCGTTAACTCGCAAGGTGGTGATCACGAGAACGTCCTGTGTCCCTCGAAAGAAACGACATCTACTTGTTCACAAATTCCGCATGAGCCAAAAACGTCTTCCAGACATCGTATCCCTCCACGATGTCCAAACAGGTGTAACCTTGTCGCACATGCACTCCACTCGAGGTATGGTCCCATCAGTCTAGCCACAACAGTCACGGATGCATGTGATAAAAGATGCAGGAAAAAGTCATAAAAAGAAACGCCAAGATAGCCAGGGCGAAAGAAAATTGTGAGATAGAAAAGAGCTGAAAAACACTTACGTTTGTAGCCCGAAAAGCGTATAAAGTGATGAAGTAATAAATGAGGCAACGGAAAAATTTTCAAAAAGTAACACCTTGAAGAATGAAAATGGTTTGGAGTTTTGTGAAGGGAATCTACTTTTCCCATCACCGAAAAATCCTTTGGACTTTCCTGGGCATAGGTGGGGTCTAAACTTTGAAAAAAAAAACAGTAATCACACTCCCCATAGGAGTATAAAAGATGGAGTGGTGAGATGCAAATCATCAAAAGCATTTTGAAAGAGAGTTTTGTATCACGTTTAGAAAACACAAACACGTTCAGTATAGACACAAATTCGCCAAGTCAAAATGTCTGCTTCATCATCCGTCTTTTTCGTTGAAGGTGCCTCCCTCGGAAGAAGAAACTGGCTGGCCTACAGCATGATCAACGAACGTCCAGAGGAACTACCGAATGAGCTCGGCAGGATGCCCCGTCTGGTCTTTGTCGACGAACTCTACTCGTCGAGGTTCTTCGTCACTCCCATGGAAGAGACATTCTTCCTAGAGGACCAAGGCACCCTGAGGACCTCCTTCTACGGCTCGGCCAATTCCGTCATGTTTTTCATCTCTGAAAGACTTCAGGAATTCAACCTAGAGCCCACTTGCCATTTCCTGGACCAAGTTACCTATTACCAGCTCTCGATGACTGTCCAAAGCATGCCCAGAGTCACTCGGTTGTCCGCAACTTGGCCAAAGGCCCGACTACTGGTGTGGAACTGCAGAGGAATCGGTAGGCGTTCCCAGGAGTTCTCGCGTACCCTAAGGGGCCTGAAGAACCAGTACAAGCCCAACATGGTTCTTCTCACGGAGACCCAGTGGCAGCTTGAAGACGATCACGATGTCATCCCACTCCGGTTCCCTCCAACAAACCGGTTCGAGCTTCCTGGCCAGAACAACACAGGTGGCATGTGGTTCTCGTGGAATGACAGCATCAGAGTGAACATCAACAATGACCCCAATAGCTTCAGGGTCAACGTTGTTCCAAGGAGATGAATATTGTTGTTTTTTTATAATAATATAATGTAATATTAATGTTTGTAATAATAATATTAGTAATATTAATAATATTTATGTTTCTGCATATTTATGGCATCATTTACCTCTTATGTGAATGTTATGTGGCAAGCTGGCGTCCCTCGACTGGATCCATCATGTACTAACTAAATGATATAAAATAATAAACAAATGGAGCGAACTATGCAAGCAAGAACAACGAACACATAAGGACTACCCAACAAGACCTAACGCCCGCTCCGCTACCAAAAATGAAGCGCCCCGACCCGTATTTACCATACATAATAAACACGTGCCGGAACTGTAGCGACCCAACCAACAAAGCCCAACATACAGTGTAAACAACAGAGAACTGGCTCAACAGCCCAAAATATAAACATCAGAAATCTGGCCCTTCGGCCCAACATCAAAACATATCACCCGAACCCTGGAACAACAACAACATCACAACCAGCCCAATGGCCCAACAATAGCAATAAATAGCACAGCGGAAGACTTAATAACTCACAAAGACACTGCATGCGACACTAATGCAAACTATGGATTCGAGTCCTGTCCAAGGGATAACGCCACAGCCTGTCTGGTATGCATCAAACCTGAACCATAAATAACTCAACCTACGGGATGAAAGCCCGCAGGTGAGGGGTGAGTCCGAAGTGCTCACCGACGAAGGATAAACAATCAATATGCAACACTATAAATTACTCAAGGTCGAAAACAAGCACAACAGCCAAACACACTAAACCAAAAGACTCGACCCAAAACTGGTCCAAGACCAAAAAGACTCAAACAAAATCCAATTTTCGAATTTTATCTTTCCGGGCCCCGTCACGGATAAGCTAGGGGTCAGACCTGGTTCTCAACATATTTCGGGTGCCAGATCAATTCCAAGAGAGCCCAGGGATCGACATCCCAAAAATAATAACCCAGGGATAGACATCCCAAATATAATCACGGGATAGACATCCCAAGCATAGACATGCTTATCACAAGTAACCCAGATCATGGCCACCACAAAACAGTCTTAAACCATCGAGTCGTACCACTACTTATCACGTGACAATTATATCATCATTATCCAAATCCAAATCTCAGGGATCAACATCCCTAACCAAAACACCGGGATAGACATCCCAATCCAAAACCGAGGATCGACATCCTTATCACATTTTATTATTTAATCCCTTATTCTTATACCAAAAGACACAAGATAGACATCCAAAAACTCAACGTACGGGGATAAACATCCCAAAACCAAATCATGATACTAGGATAAACATCCCGACAACAATCAAGACAATGGGATAAACATCCCGAGACAAACCACAACAAATGCAACAATCAACAGTGCAATAATCATCAAACACAACAACCGAGTAATACAGGCACATATTGAAGGAAATCCATCCTCACCTTAGCCGATTACCCAACTCTGAAGATAATGATAGGTCCAAAGCCGGCTCCTCAGGAAACTGCCCGATATCATAACCTATATAACATAACAACATGCTCACATAAATGCACATAATCGGTATACTATGATGCCAATACTGCGAAATAAACCCATCCCGGTTCATATCCTTTATTATCATCTTTTACCGAAAATATTATACCGTACGTATATCCGAATATAATTTCGGTACCATACTTTAATTAAAACTCTCCTTTAAATATTTTTTTATAGAATAATTATACTTTGTCTTCCAAAATAATAACAATATAATTTTTCCTAGAAATTATATCATATATATGTATTTTTCCCGAAATTATTTCCATAAAATATATTTCTTGCCAAAATATAATTATCAAATATTATTATATTAGAAAACCATATTTCCAGAAAAATTTGTCATACAGACTTATTTTCTGAAAATAAATACGAATTTATAAATATACATATATTTATTTTCCAAAGGTAAAATACATTTCCAAACCATAATAAATACTTAACAAATTATATATATATCCAGAAAATTATTATTTATTAAATATATATATTAAGGTAGCATATACTATATGTATTCTTTTTCCATAAATTATAATCATATAAACATATTTTCTGAAAATAAATATAGGTATGCTTATTTATTTTCTAAAGATATAATACATCCCCAAATAATTATATTATCAACATAATAATCTATTTCCAGAGAATTACTTAGGCATACCATATATATATTTTTCAGAAAATATATCTTTTATTTTTATTTAATTTTTTTTACAGATTATAACTATATATATATATAATATATATATATATATATATATATATATGTATATATATATATACATATATATGTTTTCTTTCCTTTTAATTTATTTTTTTAAAACACAGATTAGGCCATGAACAGTAGCCCAACGGTTCAGCCCACAGCCCAGGTACATGGGTCCAGACCAAGGCAAGTAGCCCATGTCGACAGCCCACAACCCATGCACCATATGCCCAATCCGCGAGACCCAACCCAAATATTTCAGCCTATCAACCTAAGACTACAACCCCACTTCCCTTAAGGATCAACCCATCACGTGATTAAACTCACCCTTGACCCGGTTAATCCTATTTGCTGCAACTAGGTGGGTGATGGCAGCACGATGGGCGAGAGCGGGGACGGGTTGCTGGCGGCAGTGCGAGGGAAGGAAACCGATCGGTGATGCTGTTACTGCTTCATGGTGGCAGCGCGTGTATCCAGCAATAAGGCGACGAGGAGGCCAACCCACTGCTCCTTGGCACGGCGTCAGCGTCGTTGATGGGTGACAGGTGCGGTGTGGCGGCGTGGAAAAGAGGAGTACGCGGGCGGCGACAGCTGGAACAAGGCGAGTGGCAGCACGTGGAGAAGAAGATGGTGGTACGTTGGCGGCTGCGCTCGTCGTGCAGGCGGGGGCGGCAGTTGCAGGTGGTGGAGCCGCGACTTGGCTGTCGCGCGTTAGGTGGACAGCGAGCGAGGAAGGAGGGAAGGAGAGGAGGAAGGGTGGCGGTCGGTTGTTGGTGGTGGTGTGTGAGGTGTTGTTGTCTCGGATGGTTGGTGGTGTGTGTGTGGGTCGGTGTCGGCCGGTGGTTGCAAGAGGAAGAAATGGAGAAGGTGGGGGTGGGGTGCCCAAAACGACGGCGTTTGCTTGTGTGTGTGGGTTTGTTTTCTTTTTTCTGGTTTGTGAGTGAGGGATGGATGCTGGGTGTTTGCAGTGGTGGTTTTGCAGGTGGAGGTAGATGGTGATGCAAAGACACAAGACTTGGAGAGGAGAAAACAAAACACAGGATATCACGGGTGTCACAGGCCATTCACAGGTTCACAGTGGGAGGCGGCTGCGTGACTCAATCATGCAGTCATGTCGCGTCCGGACGAGAAAATAACTGATACTCCTCCTTGGTTATTTTTCGGTGTGATTTTTCTGAGGATTCCGGGACCCGAAAAAATACCAACTTAGGTCCGAAAAATCCACGGAAAAATCTTGAGCGTGGGAAAAGACTCGGTTACAAAAAACGACGCTCGATTTACCCTGAATTAATTACCCAAGATTAATTCATTCGGTAAATCACTGTACAATGACTTTACAGTTCCGGTAAAAATCCAAATTTTTACCCGAGCTGTTACATAAACTTTCTAGATCCAAAAATAAAACAAAAACCAATTGTACTCTTCATATTATCAATTGATCCTGCCTAATCACTATTAGAGAAATCATAAAGCTTTAAGTTAGAATTCCTCTTTAATTTCACTCCAAATTCAATTGTGCTTTTTGATGTATGTAGCCACTTTTTTAATGGCTTGAAAATGAGACTCACTTGCACAATGTAAGAATTTAGAGAGTAAACTTATAGCATGCAAGATATCTACTCTTAATATTGACAGTAAGCTTGCAGAGACTCTGGTGGTGTTAATACCTGAGGTGGAGGTTTCTGAGGTTGTTACACACTTCCGGCCTATAAGTCTTTGTAATGTACCATATAAGGTACTCACGAAGGTCATTGTTAACCGTGTTAGGCCTCGGTGGGATTCTCTTATTGGCCCATTTTAGTCTAGTTTCCTGCCAGGAAGAGGCACGAGAGACAATATATCAATTGCTCAAGAGCTTATTCATTCCTTTGGTAGGAAGAAGGGTAGGCGGGGTGCAATGGCTATTAAAATAGACCTTTCCAAGGCCTATGATCGGGTCAGTTGGGAGTTTTTGCAAGATACTTTGGTATTTTTTGGCTTTCCACAAGAGCTGATTCGGCTGGTTATGTCCTGTGTCACTAGCACTACATTTTCTCTACTTTGGAATGGTGAGGCTCTTCTATTTTTTTCGGCTAAGCG
Organism: Turnera subulata; assembly: GCA_028386065.3. Taxonomy (NCBI): domain Eukaryota; kingdom Viridiplantae; phylum Streptophyta; class Magnoliopsida; order Malpighiales; family Passifloraceae; genus Turnera; species Turnera subulata. The sequence continues at coordinate 20,409 of JAKUCV010000513.1, read as the reverse complement.
TGGCATTTGGCAGGGAGACCCATTCTCTCCGTATTTATTTGTATTATGTATGGACGCTTCTCATTGATGGTGGAGGATAGCTTTCTCAAGAAGGAATGGCGTCCTGTTAAGGCTTCCCAAGCTGGTCCTTTGTTTTCCCACCTTATGTTTGCATACCATGTTCTTCTCGGAATAAGTAGATTTTTGGTCCCTGTACTTCCCTCGATTTTGAAATGTCAGCCCTGTACTGATTTTTTATGGATTTTGGTCCTCGTACTACCGCAAAAATATGGTTTTTGGTACTTCCGGCCACCGAACGGCCGTCGGTGACATGCACGTGTCACTATATTATTCGCCCACATCATCATGTGGGACCCACCAACCCGGGTCGACCTTGGCTTCACTGGATTCAACTAGAAAGATGACTCAGGCCGGTGGGTCCTACATGATGATGTGGTCGAATAATATGGGGACACGTGTCATCGCGCCGTCCGGTGGCCGCAAGTACCAAAAACCATATTTTTGCGGTAGTACGAGGACCAAAATCCATAAAAAATCGGTACAGGGCTGACATTTCAAAATAGAGGGGAATACAGGGACCAAAAATCCACTTGTTCCTGTTCTTCTCTTCACAGAAGCCATAGTCCTGCAAGCATGGGTTATTAGTAATATACTCCAGCAATTCTGTGATATGTCGGGGATGTATGTGAGCCCCTCCAAGTCTCATTTTTAGGTCTCACCTGGAGTTAGTCGGGGCCGAGTTTCTCGTCTATGTTTTACTTTGGATATGGCTGTCATGTTCAACTTAGGGAAGTATTTCGGAGTACCCCTCCTCCATGGTCGGTCCACTAAAGCTACATTCAAGTATATTATTGATCGTGTTTAGTAGAATGTACAAGATTGGCAGGCACGGCTCTTGACCCTGGCTGGGCGCACCATCCTAGTGCAATCTACGGTGATAGCGATCCCCATATATACCATGTAGGCTATGTAGCTTCCTGTTAGTGTTTGTGATGCAGTGGATAAGCTTGCTCGGAGTTTCTTATATATGGATTTCACGGGGACTAAGAGGGATTCACCATTTGAGCTGGGAGTTGGTGACTCGGCCTAAGGCGTGGGGTAGCTTGGGAATTGTCGTGCACGGGAGAATAACGTTGCTCTACTCGGGAAGGTTGGGTGGGAGTTATTGTAGGGGTGTGATAAACCTTGGGCGCGTCTCTATCGTGCCAAGTATTTGGGAATGGACAATGTTTTGTAGCATTCTTCTTCAACTATTGCTTCTCCCTCTTGGATGGGTATTGTGAGCAGTATGTCTCTCTTAGAGGGTGGGATTAAGTGGCGTGTTGGCTCGGGGGATGATATTTCTTTATCGCATGACATTTGGGTGGAAGAAACCCCGTTGTCTTCCATTGTGCCTTTAATTCCGGAGGATCTCCAGGATATGCGGGTTTCAAACCTGATTTTCAATAGGGAGTGGAATTGTACTCTTCTTACTGGTGTCGCTCCGCAGACTACTCTGGAGCAAATCCAGGCTACTCCTCTTGCGCATGCTATGGTGGAACCGGATTCTCGGATTTAGGAAGGTGCTCCAGATGGGGAGTATGCTGTGCGCTTGGGTTATAAATGTTTGGTCCACTCTTCTGCCCCTCAGCCCCTCCTGGAGTGGAAGTGGTTGTGGAAGATTAGGCCGCCATTTAAGGTGGTGTTTTTTGCGTGGTTAGTGCGTTGGTGGCGTTTGTTGACTAATGAGAGGAGTTATCGGATGGGGCTGTCAGCTTCAGATCTCTACCCTGTTTGTGGCACATAGTCTGAAGATATAGATCACGTCCTTTGTCTTTGTGATAGGGCCCAGGCAATTTGGTGTTTGCTGGTTCCTGCTGCTAGCCAATGCAAATGGGGATAGGAGATAGTTGGCACTCCCTTTTCCTTGTGGCTTGTTGGAGAATATGGTGTGCAAAAAATGAGTCTGTCTTTGATGGTAAGAGCTCATCACCACAGGGCATTGCTACTTCGGCAGCTTCTCTAGCTCATGAGTATGGGTGTGCTTTCACTGAGGTTCGGCCTCCTGCTGTGCCAAGGTTGCAGCGATGGGTTGCATGGAAGTCTCTTAGAGAGGATTGGGTTAAAATGAATGTCGATGAAAGTGCACAGAGGAATCCTGCGCGTGCAGGTGCAAGGGGGTTGTTGAGAGGGGGTTGTTGAGAGGGGGTTTTGGCGATTGGATTGTGGGTTTTTCTGCCCATCTTGGCCATGCGTCTACCCTTGTTGTAGAAATTTTTGTCATAAGGTATGGGCTGTCTTTGGCTTGGAACTATGATTATCGAAAAGTTGCGGTGGAGAATGATTCTACAGTTGCTACTTTGCTCATCCTCGATGGGAGTCCTCCATCTCATCCACTACGTGCATTGCTTGGCGACATTATGCATCTGATGGCTCGACCTTGGGTGTGTACTCTCAATCATATCCTTCGGGAGGTAAAATAAAAAATTTATTTAAAAAAATTTACAGAGAAAATAAAATTTTAAAAATTTACACATAAACAATAGTAGTTAAATTAGGAAAGAGAAATTTTAAAACATTTATAAATTATTTTTTAAAAATTTATACACAAACAATAGTTGTTAAAAAAATAAAGAAAAATGAATGTTTTAAAGTTTACACATAAATAGTTGAAAAGAAGAATTTTTAAGAATTTATGAAAAACTGAACATACCCCTTCGCAACTTTAATCATATCTAGACTCAGGTTTTGTAATTTTGTGTTCAAAGATTAAACTAAGCTTAGTTTGATTGGGTTTAAAAGTCTTTATATAATTGGGTTTTAAGAGTCCAAGTCCGGTTCGGTTTAGGAGTCATATCTTGTCCGTTAAGTAAGAGACTCTATAAATAAGTGTGTCAGGGTTTTATTATTATGTGTAGCAAAGTAACAGTTGTGACAAACACCGAGGATGTGACTACCGTGAGGGGCACCAACCTGCCGCCTAATTTATTGTGTGTGAGATTTCAAATTAAAAAAAAGTTGTTTGTCTGTGTTGAGGGATTTTCTATTCTACAATTTCCTTAACTTGGTAATCTGTCTATCCAGAAATGTGTCTTTTGAGTTAGTTCATCCAACAGATTAGTTTTAATTTTCTTACGCAAGTAAAAAATAACATTAATTTAAATAACCAAAATAGAAAAAACAATGATTGTGAAAATAAAACAGGAAATGGAAGCAATGAATACACACAAATCAAATGTAGATTATTAGAGACCATATCAAAAAAAAAAAACTATGTGATTGTATTTAGGAGAAATCGTATTTGACTGAGGGAAACTGTATTTTTCTAAAAAAAAAAAATTAAACATGTGTTTGATACAATTACAGATGTCTTATATGTTTTCTTTACGATATGTACCAAAAAAAAATAGTTTGATACAATCGTAACAGGAGACCCATAAACCATTTTTTATTTTTTTGATGAAAAGGAGACCCATAAACCTTAACAAATTTAAATAAAAAAATTACAAATTACAAATGTCCTTTCTTTGTGCAATAGAAATGTCCCTTTTTCTTAGAATGTACAAATGCGTTCAAAATAATTTTTAAAGCAGGATAAAAGTGTCCTTTTTTCTTCGTACTATGGATTCTCCTTGTAAATTTCTAATCCTTGACGTTTGTATCTTCTTCACAAGAATCAACCGGTTTGCTTTTGACGATGAAAATTTTTTCAGTTGATATATTACATCTTTAGATGTCTATATATCTGGATAACAAATGTAAGGAGGGAAATGGAAGGAAGGGGAGCTGGAAAATAGAGAAGAAATAAAAGAGGTTTACATAACTTGAAGAGTTTGCAAGCGGATAAACAAGATTTCTAGAGGTATCAAATCCCAATACTTTGACTGAAGAAGAGTACTATCACATTATTTCCAACCATGTGTGTAGGAAACACAGACGTAGCAACGGTAAGTAATTGAATGCTTAAACTTGTTGGATCGAAGAACAAGACATCATAGATATGACCAGTAAGAGGAGGGATATGGTGTCAGCGCACCGTTTATTTAAGAAGTACTATATGTTTTTTTTTTTTTTCGTTTATGCTAAAGAAGTACTATATATACTGATGTAACATTCTTGAAGATTCATTTCATATTGTACCCAATCTTATGGGCGAAGTTGATGAGATCATCCAACTCTTTCATGTCAATCTGTCCATCTCCATTAGCATCTGCATACCTGAGCGCTTGCGTAGCTCTAAAACCAGGGAAATTGGAACCAATGTAATCAAAGGCTTTCTTCATCTCTGCTCGGCTCAGACAATTGTCGCCATTGGTATCAAATTTCATGAAAATTTTCTCCAGTTGAGCTTTTGTCAAGGTTGGAGCTTCTGCATCCTTGTGAAAGTGAAAATGAAGCCCCAAGCTACTCAGCAAGGCCATATTATAGCGCTAGCTTTGGTGTATTATATGTACTTTACTATTCTGATGACCTTCTGTTATGCTATATGGTTTTGAGGGCAATGTAGTAAGGGGTTTATATAGAACAAATTAGATGTGCCTCCATATGGTTCTAGCTTTTTCTTTTTTCTTTTTCTTTTTTTTCTTTTTTTTTTGTTTGATAAAACTGGTTCTAGCTTATCTCCTTGGAAAATGTCTTCTGCGTCAAGGATCAAATAAGAATCTTTGTTTACGTACAAAAAACGACTGGTAGAGTATACTTGGACTGGCAAGTGGACAGATGCTCAAGCAAATGATAATTCGATGCAGAAAATGTATTCCGAGTCTATGATTCTTTGAATTATGGGAGAAAAGTTGTATAGGAAAGGAATATAAGTGTAGTATTACGTGGTTTGCTATATACATCACTTGGCATACCTATTGTTTTTAGCAATTGCAATTGAACTGCAGTATAAAACATAAAAACAATATCATATACGCTACTTTTTTTTTTTTGGTAAACAATCATATACGCTACTTGATACCCATTTTTGTTTTCCTATACAGATTCCTCGATCTTGTTTGCTTATGATCTCCGCAAAATACGCTATGTGATATATACTCTTTATATAATTTGCTCTTCTTCCAAATCCAAGTCATCATGGAATCATAGTACACTTTCAGGGGTACTTTAATTTTTCCTTAATTTTCCCTCTCTCGTGGAGTTACGAATAATGAGACGCCCCGACCCGAATTTACCATTATTCACAGTAAACACGTGGGACTTTATACTATTACAGAAACCACCAGTTAATTAACCCAACCAACGATATATTACAGAACCAGTTCACGACACCAACATTCGGAGACATTATTACATCAAACGACAAAAGCAGAAAGACAGATACAAACAACAGCAGCGGAAGACTTAACACAACACAATAGCATATAGTAGTAATGCATCGCGGGGTGGATCCGGGACTGGCAGAGGGTGCGCCACAGCTAGCCTCGAACGTACCTGTACTACGCACAGATCAATCTATGTGACCGAGTCACGTAGGTGAGGGGTGAGTCCGAAGTGCTCACCGGGTAGAATCCATAAGTAAAGACAAATATGTAGGCAACCAATAATAAAAAAGTCTCATTGAAACAAACATAAATTCATACCACTTACCAGAAAGTATCCTGTGTTATCATGGACACACTAACCAATTTTATTAGCAGGGCCCCTATCACTAGTTAAATGTTGGCCGTCACCAGGTAGCCGATCTAGCTAGACCCAGGGTACTCCCCGTAATAACAAAATCAATAAACCGGCACAGCCAGGGAACGGACACCAAGCACACTTCCCCCAGTGCCAAAATAATAACCAGGTACAGATAGGGAGCGGACACCAAGCACATCTCCCCCAGCACCAAATAACAAAACAGGACTACCATCAGGCTTTACCAACATTTAACCGTGATACTAAACGTCTAAGTGATTTCATTTTATTATTAACCTCATATCCTGTTGTCCAACTTTACTAATCAACCAGAGCAGGCTTTCGGCCTCTCCGCTCGACCAAAATAATAAACAATTCAATAACGATATTCCCAGTATGATCATCAATAATAATTGATTCAACAAACTCATAACATCGATATCAACAGCAAGCAGCACAATCACAGCAAACCATTAACAAACCATTCACAGCCACAATAGTAGTATCATACCAGCAGAAACAATCCACAACAACAAACAGCAACTTGGTATTATGGGCGAACATATTTATATTTACTTATCCTCACCTTGGCCTATGTATTCCTTGGGGAACTCGTTAGCTGGTTCCGGTTCCACGTGCTCGTACACGTTATCAACTCCTATACAGCAAATATATACATTCACATAAAATGCACAACAATTGAAATGCAAATGATACGATATATCCTACGCGGTTATTTATCCCGGCGCATACCCCATTATCATCATCATTCACCATTTAATTACATAGGCCAGAAATATTTTACTGTAATTACATCCGGTTATTATTCCGGTACTTAATACTTTGATAATATCCTTTCCAAAATTATTACCACAAGGTTATTTATCATAATATAGTCTTCTAGTGAAAATAGTTATATATATCTCTTCTATATTTACCAAAACTATTTACCAAGAATTATTAGTTTTCAAAAGTTATAAACCAATTTTCCAATTAATTCTATTTTATATTTTTTTATCAGAATTTTTGTATTTATTTATTTTATTATTTTTTTTACTGGATGGGCCCGTGAATAGTGCCAGCCAGGCCTTGCACAGTGCCAAGCCCAGGCGCAGGCCCGTATATAAAACCCAGCCAACCAAAAAAAGCCCAAGCCCAAGTGAACAGTCCGGTTTTGAGCCCAGGCCAAGGACCAGTCGGGTCAACCCCGGCCCGGCCACGACCCGGCTGCTGCAATGGAGCGGGGGTTGTCTTCAACCTGCAGCTCACCTGAGTTACAGCGACGGAAAGCGCGAGCAGGGACTGCTGCAGGTGTGGTTTGGCAGCGCGAGAGCAAGGCAGTAATGCGGCAGCGTCGAGGTGCAGGTCTCGGTGGCGGGCTCGCTCGGTCGGTTCATGCGAAGGTGGAGGCGCGGCGGTGGACGTCTCCGGTGGTCGCAGCGGCGAACGAGGTTGCAGGTGGTGGTGGTGGGTCGGGTGGTGGCTCGCGGTGGACGTCTCAGGTGGCGCGCTACGGTGACGAGGTTGCAGGTGGTGGTGGTGGGTCGCGAGGTGGTGTCGGGTGGTGGCTCGCAGTAGTGGTCGGCGAGGGGTGAAGGAGAGGAAAGAAGAGATGAGGAGGGGTGACGTGGCAGCGTGGTGTTGGTGTGTGTGTGTATTGTTTTTTTTTTTTTGTAGTAATATGTATATGGTTTTGCAAGGAAGGAAACTGGGCAAAACTGGGTGCAGAAAGAAAAGAAGCGGGAAGAAAACTGGGTTCTTGGTTTGCAGGTGACGATTATGGAAGGCAGGGTTCCTTTTATAGGCAGGAAAAGGTAAGGTGTGAGGCAGAAGAATTCTTTTCTTACTGGGGATGAACCAAAAATATCAGACAAGCTTACAGGTGAAGGAGAAGACTTCGCAGGCAACGGTGTAGACGGAAGAAAAATTTGGTGCAGGCGTGTCCTACACATTAAAGCGTGTATTGTCCGGACCAGCAAATAACTAAAATACCCACTTAACTTTTTTCTGGTCCGTTCTTTTAAGGTTAAACCCGACTTTTCTTAAGTTTTCTGGACCCAAAAAATACCAACTCTGGTCCGTAAAATCCGTAGAAAAATCTAGATGGTGGGGCAAGACTTGGTTTTGGAATCTGATGCATAATTTACCTTGAGATAATTACCCAAGATTATTTTTATTCGGAAAATTACTGTACAAAGCCTTTTACAGTCCCGGTAAATATATAAAATTTACCTGGGTTGTTACAGTCTTCCCTCCTTAAGGAATTTTGTCCCCGAAATTCGTTCCTTGTTCTGAGAAAAGATGCGAATACTGAGATCGCATGTGTTCTTCGACTTCCCATGTGGACTCATTAGCAGAATGCTTGCTCCATTTGACCTTAACCATAGGAATGGTGCATTTTCTTAACTGTCGCACTTCCCGAGCAGGAATCTGTTCTGGCAATTCTGTATAGGTAAGATCTTCTGCAACTTCAACATCAACTGGTGTCACAAAATGACTAGGATCCGAACGATACCTCCTTAGCATAGAGACGTTGAACACGTCATGAATACGTGACAACTCTTCAGGCAATGACAACCTGTAAGCCAAAGGCCCGTTCTTCTCAACAATCTCATATGGTCCAACATGTCTTGGACTCAACTTTCCTCTTTTACTGAATCTGATCACACCTTTCCAAGGTACAACTCTGAAGAAGACCTTCTCACCAACGTTATACTCCATCTCACGTCGGTGTTTGTCGGTATAGCTCTTCTGTCGATCTTGAGCAGCTCTCATGCACTACTTCACCGTCTGGATCTTATCCACTGTTTGCTTGACCAAGTCCGGTCCAATGATCAATCTAAAACCTTCTTCTTCCCAGCAAACCAGACTTCTACACTTTCTTCCATAAAGAGCTTCAAAAGGCGGCATATCAATACTAGAATGATAGCTATTGTTGTAGGCAAACTCGGCCAAAGGCAAGTATTTGTCCCAACTCCCACTAAAGTTGAGTGCACATGCCTTAAGCATATCCTCCAGTGTCTGTATAGTCCTTTCAGACTGTCCATCCGTCTGTGGATGAAAAGTAGTACTGAAGCTCAGCTTAGTTCCTAATGCTGCTTGTAAACTCTTCCAGAAATGTGACGTGAATCTGGGATCTCTGTCCGAGACTATAGACTTTGGAATACCATGTAGTCTCACAATCTCAGCAACATACTTCCCTGCCAATGTGTCTATGGTATCAGTTTGGCGGATAGGAAGGAAATGAGCTGATTTTGTTAATCGGTCAACGATGACCCAAATAGCATCATGTTGCTTCCAAGTCATTGGTAGCCCAACCACAAAATCCATGGTAATCATCTCCTATTTCCACTCTGGTATGGACAGCGAACGCATCTTGCCAGCTGGAGCTTGATGCTTGGCCTTCACTTGCTGGCAAGTAATGCATCTTGCAACATACTCAACTATGTCTTTCTTCATGCGAGGCCACTAATAATGGCTCTTCAGATCTTGATACATCTTGGTACTTCCAGGATGCATTGCGTATGGTGTCATATGTCCTTCCTCAAGGATCCGATTATGCACATCACCAGCGTTGGGTACATATATCCGTTTTCCAAACATCAGTGCACCTTCTTCGGCTAAGCGAAACTGGTCCTCTTTCCCGGTACTTACTCCTTCCTTTAGCTTGATCAGGTCAGGATCTCCATCTTGTAGCTCTACTATCCATCCTCTTAGGTTTGACTTGATGCTCATGTGTGCTAATAAGGCTCCAGTGTCATCAACTGCCAAGTCAACTCCCAACTTCCTTAACTCGATAAGTGAGGATATCGAGTAATTAGTGAAAGCATATTCTGGTTGTCTCCGACTCAACGCATCAGCTACTACATTAGCCTTTCCTGGGTGATACTCGATGGTACAGTCATAGTCATTAAGCAACTCAAACCAGCGTCTTTGTCGCAAGTTAAGCTCCTTTTGAGTCATGATGTACTTAAGACTCTATGATCGGTGAAGATCCGACACTTCTCTCTAAATAAATAGTGTCTCCAAATCTTTAGAGCCAAGATCACAGCTGCCATCTCTAAATCGTGCATCGGATAGTTCATTTCATGAGGCCTTAGTTGTCTAGATGCATAGGCAATTACTCGACCTTCTTGCACCAACACAGCTCCTAAGAAAAGACCTGATGCATCACAAAACAACACATATTCTACTCCTGGCTTTGGCACTGTTAAGACTGGTGCCGTGGTTAGCTTCTTCTTAAGTTCTTCAAAACTCTGTTGGCATTCTGGACTCCAAACAAAAGCTTGCTCTTTCCTTAGTAGCTTGGTCATTGGACTAGCTACTGAGGAAAAACCTTCAATGAACCTTCGATAGTATCCTGCAAGACCAAGAAAACTCCTGACTTCGAACACGTTCTTGGGAGGCTCCCACTCCGAAACGGCTTTGACTTTGGCAGGATCAACCTTTATTCCATCCCCGCTTACTACATGTTCGAGGAAGGAAACTTCTCCAAGCCAGAATTCACACTTGCTGAATTTGGCATATAATTGCTTCTCCCGTAATCTTTGAAGCACTATTCTCAAATGCTCTTCATGCTCTTCCTTGTTCTTAGAGTAGATAAGGATATCATCGATAAAAAACCACAACAAATTTATCTAGAAACTCATTCAGCACCAAGTGCATCAAGCACATGAATACTACCGGTGCGTTGGTCAAACCAAAAGGTTCCACTGTGAATTCAAAGTGGAAATACTGAGTGCGAAAAGCTGCCTCGATATGTCCTTCTCCGCAATCTTGATCTGATGGTAGCCTGATCGGAGATCAATCTTTGAAAATACTGTGGCTCCTTGAAGCTGATCGAAGAGATCATCGATTCTTGGTAACGGGTACTTGTTCTTGACCGTCACCTTGTTTAACTGTCGATAGTCCACACACATCCGTAGACTACCATCCTTCTTTTTCACGAACAATACTGGCGCACCCCATGTTGAGGTACTAGGTCTCATGAACCCTTTTCCCAGTAGTTCGTCTAGTTGCTTCTTCAGCTCCTGAAGCTCCGTTGGTGCCATCCTGTATGGTGCCATTGAGATAGGTGTAACTCCAGGTACAAGCTCGATGGTATACTCAACTACTCTGTCGGGCGGCAATCCTAGCAGATCGTTTGGAAACCCGTCAACGAACTCCTTCACAACTGGTAAATCTTCCGGGGTAGGATCCCGTGTTTCTTCGCCTGTGATGTTAGACAATAGGGCGTTCGGACCATTTGGCTTCATTCTGTAGTCCTGGGTAGCAGAGATACTACATGTGGTTGCAGCTCTCCCTATACCGAACAAGACAATTGATCGATCTTCGGTGGATGTTAGCGTCACTTGCTTAGCACGACAGTCCACCAAAGCTCGATATTTCGACAACAAATCCATGCCCAGGATTATATCAAATCCTCCCATGTTCATGACAATAAGTTGGGCAAGGAAAGTTTCATTTCCGTATAGTAATGGTACGTCTTTGCAAACTCTATCTAGCTTTACTATGATGCCTGCGGGTAACCTAATCCTCATTGGCTTTTCTAGTGGCACATCTTCACAGTTATGTTGTATGGCATATGTTTGAGCAATAAAGGAATGCGTAGCTCCGGGATCAACTAATGTGAATGCAATATTATTATGTACTGTAAAGATACCTGTTATCACTTAGGCATCCTCAGGATCCTCTTCTACAGTGATGACAAAAGCTCTAGGGACAGTTGTACTCTGATTAGCTCCAGATTGAGTCCTTGCATAAGGATTTCCTTGGCTACGATTGCGTCTAGGGGCTCCAGATCCACTTGGCACACTAGCCACAGAGGCTTGAACTGTTGGTGCCGGAGTAAGATTACTGCTTCTCTCCAGCTTCGGGCATGTATTCCGGTAGTGTCCCAGCTCATTACACTCATAACATCTGATAGAAGATAGTGGATGTTTGTAGCGGTTGTTTCCAGAGGTAGTCCCTCCAGATCCACTCCATCCTCTAGTGGAAGCACTGCGGTTGTTATTCCAACCACGCCCTTGAGTCACTTGCTGGTACTGTCCTCGACCCACTACAGGTGCACTAGCAGCGGGTACATATGGCTTCTTGTTCTGACTGGTAGGAACCTGTGGCATAGTTTTTTTCCGGCGGTACTCCTGTTGATCACGCCATGTGACTTCAGACTTTTGAGCATCCCTGACCATAGCCTGATAACCATCATATTCTTTGCATCCCATGATAGCTCGAATGTCAGAGTGTAGACCTCTCCAGTAGTTACTACTAGATCTCCAGCATACAGGGACAAACGGTTGAACTTCCTTTCGTATTCTGTCATGGTCATGTTATCCTGACGCAATTCCAGGAATTCACGCTGCATGCGTACCTGAAATTCTTCGGTGATGAACTTGTCCTTGAACATAGCTGTGAACTCCGCCCATGGCATTACAACTGGTTTTGGCAGGTCCCTGGTAACAGATTCCCACCATATTGTTGCTTCCTCTCGGAGAAGAAAAGCGACATAGTTTGCCCATTTATCGGTCGTACACTTCAGCTTAAGCATAACCCTATTGATCTGACATAGCCATTCGTCCACTTCTCGGGGATCAGTTTCCCCTGAGAAAACCTCCCCTCCAAGCTTGGTTAGCTTGGTAAAGACAGTGTCGTAAACGGGTCCCTCAGCCATCTGACGATGCAGGATTTGTGTCAACTTATGCATCATCTATAGTGACATCGATGCTGGCATTCCAGGTACCTCGTTATAGGCGTACGGTGCTCCTTCGTACTGGTGTGGCTGACGCTGTGGTTGATGGTGTGGTTGTTGGTGTGGTTGTTCAACTGACACTTGGTCCTCTTCCAAGTATTGTTGGGCAGCAAGATGGTGACCCTCAACCGGATCCATGTCGTCCTACCTATATGAAGATGCATGCATGAGAATTATTTATAAGACATGTGGAGCAGGGTATGCACAAACAACAAACAACACTCAAAGACCTACTACCTGCTCCGCTACCAAAATGAGACGCCCCGACCTAAAGTTACCGTTATTCACAGTAAACATGTGGGAGTTTATACTATTACAGAAACCATACCAGTTAATTAACCCAACCAACGATATATTACAGAACCAGTTCACGACACCAACATTCGGAGACATTATTACATCAAACGACAAAAGCAGAAAGACAAATACAAACAACAGCAGCGGAAGACTTAACACAACACAATAGCATATAGTAGTAATGCATCACGGGGTGGATCCGGGACTGGCAGAGGGTGCGCCACAGCTAGCCTCGAACGTACCTGTACTACGCACAGATCAATCTACGTGACCGAGTCACGTAGGCGAGGGGTGAGTCCGAAGTGCTCACCGGGTAGAATCCATAAGTAAAGACAAATATGCAGGCAACCAATAATAAACAAGTCTCATTGAAACAAACATAAATTCATACCACCTACCAGAAAGTATCCCGTGTTATCATGGACACACTAACCAATTTTATTAGAAGGGCCCCTATCACTAGTTAAATGTTGGCCGTCACCAGGTAGCCGATCTAGCTAGACCCAGGGTACTCCCCGTAATAACAAAATCAATAAACCGGCACAGCCAGGGAACGGACACCAAGCACACTTCCCCCAGTGCCAAAATAATAACCAGGTACAGAAAGGGAGCGGACACCAAGCACATCTCCCCCAGCACCAAATAACAAAACAGGACTACCATCAGGCTATACCAACATTTAACCGTGATACTAAACGTCTAAGTGATTTCATTTTATTATTAACCTCATATCCTATTGTCCAACTTTACCAATCAACCCGAGCAGGCTTTCGGCCTCTCCGCTCGACCAAAATAATAAACAATTCAATAACGATATTCCCAGTATGATCATCAATAATAATTGATTCAACAAACTCATAACATCGATATCAACAGCAAGCAGCACAATCACGACAAACTATTAACAAACCATTCACAGCCACAATAGTAGTATCATACCAGCAGAAACAATCCACAACAACAAACAGCAACTTGGTATTATGGGCGAACATATTTATATTTACTTATCCTCACCTTGGCCTATGTATTCCTCGGGGAACTCATTAGCTGGTTCCGGTTCCACGTGCACGTACACGTTATCAACTCCTATACAGCAAATATATACATTCACATAAAATGCACAAACAATTGAAATGCAAATGATACGATATATCCTACGCGGTTATTTTTCCCGGCGCATACCCCATTATCATCATCATTCACCATTTAATTACATAGGCCGGAAATATTTTACTATAATTACATCCGGTTATTATTCCGGTACTTAATACTTTGATAATACCCTTTCCAAAATTATTACCACAAGGTTATTTATCATAATATAGTCTTCTAGTGAAAATAGTTATATATATCTCTTCTACATTTACCAAAACTATTTACCAAGTATTATTAGTTTTCAAAAGTTATAAACCAATTTTCCAATTAATTCTATTTTATATTTTTTTTCAGAATTATCGTATTTATTTATTTTATTATTTTTTTACTGGACTGGGCTCGTGAATAGTGCCAGCCAGGCCTCACAGCGCCAAGCCCAGGCGCAGACCCGTATATAAAACCCAGCTAACCAAAAAAAAACCCAAGCCCAAGTGAACAGTCCGGTTTTGAGCCCAGGCCAAGGACCTGTAGGGTCAACCCGGCCCAGCCACGACCCGGCTGTTGCAATGGAGCGGGGGTTGTCTTCAACCTGCAGCTCACCTGAGTTGCAGCGACGGAAAGCGCGAGCAGGGACGGCTGCAGGTGCGGTCTGGCGGCGCAAGAGCAAGGCGGTAATATGGCGGCGTCGAGGTGCAGGTCTCGGTGGCGGGCTCGCTCGGTCGGTTCACGCGAAGGTGGAGGCGCGGCGGTGGACGTCTCCGGTGGTCGCAGCGGCGAACGAGGAGGAAGGTGGCTCGCTACGAAGACGAGGTTGCAGGTGGTGGTGGTGGGTCGCGAGGTGGTGTCGGGTGGTGGCTCGCGGTAGTGGTCGGCGAGGGGTGAAGGAGAGGAAAGAAGAGATGGGGAGGGGTGACGTGGCAGCGTGGTGTTGGTGTGTGTGTATTGTTTTGTTTTTATTTTATTTTATTTTATTTTATTTTGTAGTAATATGTATATGGTTTTGCAAGGAAGGAAACTGGGCAAAACTGGGTGCAGAAAGAAAAGAAGCGGGAAGAAAACTGAGTATTGGTTCTATGTTTGAAGGTGACGAGTATGGAAGGCAGGGTTCCTTTTATAGGCAGGAAAAGGTAAGGTGTGAGGCAGAAGAATTCTTTTCTTGCTGGGAAAGAACCAAAAATATCAGACAAGCTTACAGGTGAAGGAGAAGACTTCGCAGGCAACGGTGTGGACGGAAGAAAAATTTGGTGCAGGCGTGTCCTACACATTAAAGCGTGTATTGTCCGGACCAGCAAATAACTAAAATACCCACTTAATTTTTTTCTGGTCCGTTCTTTTAAGGTTAAACCCGACTTTTCTTAAGTTTTCTGGACCCGAAAAATACCAACTCTGGTCCGTAAAATCCGTAGAAAAATCCAGATCGTGGGGCAAGGCTTGGTTTTGGAATCCGATGCATAATTCACCTTGAGATAATTACCCAAGATTATTTTTATTATGTAAATTACTGTACAAAGCCTTTTACAGCCCCGGTAAATATATAAAATTTATCCGGGCTGTTAGACATAACTTATATTTTCCGTGTCTGTTTTTCTTTGTGGATTCATGAACTCGAAGAAACATAATCCAGTTACCTCTGCCCTTAAACAAATCAGAATATATAGGAGCACATCCTATTCTGAAACAAATACAATTCTCCCAAACTTTATTTTCTTCAAAAGAATGAAGATAGGACATAGGAATTAAGCCGCATTTGCATGTCAACACGCATTTAGAAGCTAAGGGCATTCGCGTTGTAGAAACACGCGGTATTTGCATGCCAACAATCACACCATGTAGAAGATAATTATTGGAAGTGAAGTGCAGCACCAAAAGGATTTTTTTTTTTTTTACCGAATATGCCATGAAGGATTTCTTGAATGACAAAAATGTGATCACCTTAATTAACAGTTGTTGGTTTGAGTAATAAGGATTCTGGTATCCCTTATGCAAGGATTTTGAATTCAAATCTTTTCTTGTGTAAAGAAAATTCAATATTGGAACTTGGAATGGTCGCTTGTATAATGAGTACGACAATACCGGATTTTGAATTATTTCTTGCTACCTTTTAAGTATCTGGTCTAACAATATTGGAGGAGATTCTTGGAGTTCTTATTTCTTTATATATATTCTGTCGTTGAAACCAAGCTTTTCATGATTTTCTTTCATGTGCCCTATTCAATGGTTGAACAAATATTCTTCCAAAATTACTTCCCTTTCGGTGCGTAGATATGTAAACTAGATGTAATTCGAATAAATCGATGTTGACGACCACAATCCACAAATTTGGTGATCATGTTTTGTTTTTTTTTATGTAGAACGGTGACCAATCTTTTTTTTTGGTAAGAAAGGAGGGCATATGCCCTATATTAAATCAAGTGGGAATAATAACAGCAGAACGAGGGACTGAGTACCCCCAAAGTATCTAAATGCTGAAAATACAAAATATTATCAGGAAGTATCTAAATGCAAAAAATACAAAACACTATCAGGAGGCTCCGGTAAAATAACTGTGCCAGGTAGCCAAGAAGCAGCAAGCTGGGCCAAAGAATCTACAACATTATTAGCTTCCCGTAGAACAAAACGGAAGGACACCCCCCAATCCTGTTGAACCAAATTCCGGATTTGCTGCACCAGCACCAAAGGCAAATCATGTACTGGAGTCCTATCCCGCAAATGAGAGATAAGGGAGAAAGCATCAGACTCCACCTCCACTCGCCGATAACCAT